>NSMO01014815.1:0-12135 GCA_002588565.1 Coelastrella sp. UTEX B 3026 | reverse complement strand
TACGTTCTCAGACAGGGAATGCAAAGACCCGTGTCGTCGAAAGCTACTGTGAAGCCTAACCCTCGCCCTGACAGTTTAACTCATCCGACGCACTGCCTTACGCAGCAAGACTTTTCCGTGTTGCCGTCAACAATTATAGCTGTTGCAAGCACCGCTATGAGACTCAGCTGCACGCCTTTGTCGACACCAGACTGGCATTCTGTTGATGTTCAAGCCCGGCTCCGGAACAATGCAATGCACAACAAACCAATATATTTGCCTGTCCGACTGTAAATCTCGTCCTGATTTGGGTCGTCTTTGGTGTGCTGACGTGTTACGGACGCAAATCCGATCTACCCGCCAGCCGGAACTCAAGCTCCTTACAATCCATCGCTGCAGGACCTACATTTATCGGTTATGAAAGCTAAGACAGGGACCGCTTCAGAGCACAGTGCAGCGGATCTCGTCGAGCCTGCAGCAGATGTCAAAGCTTCCGGGTTGTTCCCTGCGTGGCACTCAAAGGTGCGAGTATGCGTGCTCCTGGGGCTTGTCAAAGTTGTCTTGCTACTAGACGACGCCTGCATCTGCTGCAATGCGGTACAAAGGTGAATTCTGGCCTGCAACAGTTGTGACAAGACTCTTTCGGGTGGTGTACCCCTGCATGGCACGATAGCTCTTGCCAGCGCATCTATCCTGTTTGCATTGGCTCAGTCTCTTTTACAGTTGTCAGTGACAGGGTCAGCAGTGCCCCCATGTTTCGGCAAACCACCCGGTTGGCAACCTCGGCAGTTTGCGCGCCAGCAGTTGGACACTCCCACCAGCACTTCACCACCAACAGCATACTGGTGCAGTCTTGTTAAGCAACGCGCCGTGCCGGCTTGCCAGCAAGCGACATGTGCAGTTTCACTGGCAGCCTGCAGCACTGCTGCACTTTGACTCTTGACTTGGGAGCCCGCAGAAGCAGACTTATGAGTGCTCAGAAGCAGTCACTGCTTCTGCGGACTCCCAAGTCAGGAGCAAAGTGCATCAGTGCGCGAAGCAGAATGGTATCAAGCAGTGCTTGAAGCAGTGCCTGGCACTGCATGGGATACAGACCACTGCACTGCTAGCACTGCGCTGGGCCCAGCGTCAGGTTGCACAATGGCCATGGTCAGAGAAGTTTGCAAAGTTTGTGAATTTAGCTCATGCAACATAGAATTTCTAGCACACTGCTGAATACTAGCAAAGTGCTGAGTACCAGCAAACTACTGGATACCAGCGAACTGTACTTGCAAGCCGTTAGCACAGCTCTGCAGCTCCCGCAACTTGTCTTTGAAAGACCCTAACCCAACACCCAAGTCACCTCAAAACAAAACAGAAGTAAGGCTTCATAATAATTCGTGAACATTGAAAGCACCTCGCTGTTAATACCACCATTACCAGGGATGTTACCAACTCATATGTCACAGAAGGCTCGTGATTGAAATTTGCAGATCGCCAGCCACCCCATGCATGACACTTCAGCTCTTGCCAGCGCATCTGACCTGTTGCATGAGCCATGCACTCAGTCACTGACACACAATAGCGCTCCTGACATAGCTCCCTCAGCCACAGAGCTTTATACTACTCATATAGCGCTCCTCATACATCACCATAGCAACCCTTGGTCCCCTATTCTGGGACTATACGCAACCCGTAGACCAGACGTCACATAGCTCCAGATTGTGAAGGTTTTGCGATGGCCAACAAACAACCTGGAAACCACCTGCGCATGCTGCTAACCACCACTGCCAATGAAGTAATGCTAGATCCAGCCGCCGAGCCGGACAGCGTGATCTCATCACAACCACAAACCAATTGCAAGCTGCTCAGCACCTCTTGGTACTGCAACTACAGCGATCCGGTTATTCCACCAGATAACCACATAGCTATCCAAATAGCAACCATCAACCCCTGGATGCGTCACCCATAGACCAGACATCACACAGCTCTGAACTGCAAAAGTTGCCACTACGGCCAACACACAACCTGGAAACCACCTGCCCATTCAGCTAACAACTCGTCAAATAAATCCATGGTGCCCCAGCCGTCCAGCCAGACACCGTGATCTCTATAACAGATCATGACCATACTGCTCAGCAGCACGTGCTGCTGCAGCAACTGCAGTGCAGAGGAGGAGACATTTCACTGAAATGTCGCCATACAACCTCAGAGCTATCCCAATATCCACCATTAGTCCCATGATTTGGGACCAGCACGCAACCCGTAGTGTGGACAACACACAGCTCTGAACCGTAAAATAGCCACACCGGTCAACCTACAACCTGGAATTCATATGCACATGCTGCTAACGACCCTTCAAAGAAAGAAGAAGAAGAAGAAGAAGAAGAAGAAGAAGAAGAGCTACCCATTCCGGCCGCAAGGCCTTTGGGACGTTCTGACAACCCTTCAAATGAAGCCAGCTGGATCCAGCCCTACAGCTGGACAGCGTGATCTCATCAGAATAACAGATCATGACCATACTGCTCAGCAGCAGCAGCTGCTGCTGCTGCCACTACAGCGCTCCTGATATGTCCCCATATAGCCACAGAGCTATTCCAATAGCAGCCATCAACCCCAGGATATGAGACGCCTTGTAAACCAGTACCATAATAGCAGCAGATTTGGTGCACAACCGAGGAGGAACCAGGCAAGGGGCCAGGATGTATCCCATGGTACTGCAGGTGTACAGGGCAGCAGCAGCAGCAGCAGCAACAACTGTTGTTGAGTTCAAGCAGTAGCAATGTGCCAGACGTATGGTGCATGCAAAAAACGTTACTGAGCCAATGCAAACATGATAGATGCGCTGGCAAGAGCTGCCATGGCATGCAGGGGGTATGCCACCCAATGAGACGTCTCAGGCTGCTCACGACGAAACTCTGACAAGCTCTGACACTTCGGAATTATCGACTGCGCCAATGGTGCATGCATAGCGGCCCGGCATAGCCTGGAACACGCCTGGCACGGGCCACCAATGTTAGCACTAAACCGTGGTGGGCAGGAAAGGACCTAGAAGCGTCAGCAGCAGCGCCAGCAGCGGCTGTACCATACTTCGTGTGAACGGTTGTCAACCGGCTTTCCATAGAATATTACACAAGCTGTGCAGTGCAGACAGTTCCTGCAGTGTCAGAGGCGCGGCCCTGGAGCGTGAAGTAGCTCAAAGCGACTCGGACTCTTGGTAATCCTGTCAGTGCTGTCAGACATCAAGTGCTGGACAGTCTGCTGCTGCACGTGCATTTTGCTGCTGCTGCTGCTACAACTGCTGGTCACCAACCTGACAACCTGATCGGGGCCTTTCTGCTGCTGCATGTGCTGCTACAACCCTGATCGTCAGGCCTGTGATAAGCACGTGATGCCATGCCAGGCAACAAGACATACTCGGCAGATCCAAAAGTCCATCATAGTATGCTCCTGTTGAAGCGATTATAGTGGATTGTTCAACAATCCACTATAATGTGCTAGTAGCACTGTCGTACAGCACTAACCAAATCCACTATAATCGCTTCAGCAGGAGCATATTACGTAGTATACTTCCTGCCAAGTTGGTTCTAGAACAGCCAGAACCGGTTCAAAGCAGGACTCCATCTGGTCAGCAACAGAAAACATCTAAGCCTTGCAGCAACGATACACATGGAAGGAAGCAGAAGCAGATATCGGGTGGCGGCCCCTTGCATGTTTGATACAGCAGAATTCAGCTATCTGCTTGGCATTTCCTGTTGCATGAGCTAAAACGTCACAAGGAAGGAAGAGAGTTGATGCTGTCACTTAGGCTCACTCACTTGTCCACTGGTGACAGCAGGTTTGCAAGGCACGTGTGACTCACCTATCACTCTATGCTGCCAATGCTCCTGATTGATTACAATCCATCAAATGACTACCTCTACAATACTAGTGCGGTTGATAGTCGCATTTTGCTTAGTCAAGCAGTTACAAAGCTTCTCTAACAGCAAGAGAAGCCCCAAACTTCACTCCCATCCCGACCAAGCGACCCTGGTAGAAGAACACGACCATATCATCACGGCCATACTACACGGCCACACCATACTATACGGCCATATTGCCACGGCCCTGACAGTATTAGTGATACTATTTGTATCCAATACGGCCAAATTACACTAAAGCGTGCATGAACAGCTGCTAGCGCTAGCAGCAACCGCAAGCCGCCCCTCTGGAACACCTCAATCTGCAAAGTTGCCTGGAGATACCTGGTGGCAAACCTTGACCTTCAAGCTTAAGACTCATGTGACTTATGAGTGTTTGCTACACATGATATTAACAGGACACCCAGCTGGCTCCATGAGAAGCAATCACAATGCAAAAAAACACTAACAACTACTATCTGCGCATGCAGTTACAGCAGCGGAAGTCGCAGGATATAGCCACCAATGCCATTCCCGCGGTGCCCATACAAATACAGAGCCATTGTGAGGACAATCAAGAAGCTGTTTGCTTACTTTTCAGAAGCCAGCACCAATGAATGCATCGTACTGGCGTCAACACAGAGATGCTGGCAGCAATCACATGCAAATAGCAGTCACAAGCTGCCAAAGGTGTGCCCGTTCACGCTGAATTTGCCCCTGCACCTGGCCTGATACACGCACTGGGCCACCTCGGCATAAGGCCTTGTGTCTCAGCACATGGCAGGTGCAGCCCAGTTATAAGCTGCCAGAGATGTCACAATGCAACCATGGAACAATCCCAACAGCAAGCATCAGCAGCCCAGCAATATGTGGCATGGACGGTATCATTACAAATACTCAGCCAATCTCATTACTCACACAAACAACTACAACCCGCCAAAGACGGCCTCATGCAACCACATAGCTGTCCCAATGGCAAGCGCCAACACGTAAGCGCAAAATCACAAGCTGCCTGAGATATCCCCGTACAACCACAAAGCTATCCCAATAGCAAGCATCAGCCCCAATATATGTGCCACTTGGTACGTCAACGCCATTAGAGCGGAGGCCTTCGTGCATATGCGGGGCGGGACCAGAGCAGGCGCCAGTATGTATGATAGCGTACTGTTCAGTAAAAAAACCTCACCCGTATGACACACATAGATGATATCACAAAATGCGGCGCCAGCAGCGGTTGCGTTGCGTCATGGAAGGTTCATTGCGTTCCAAGGGGCCCACAGGTGGACGAGGCAACGGGTACATGCAAACAGAACAACAGAACAGCACAGCAACAGTCGTAAAAAAGATGGAAAATATAGTTGTTCATAATCCACCTTGAAAACATCGGGTGCGGGGCCGAGGGCTGCATGACTGGTAGCGAACATGTCAGAACAGTACATAAACAGGTACACCACAGCAACTCTCAGTAGGGCAACTAAAAGATATCAAATCAATCACAGTAAGTCCTTCTAGCAAACCGCAGATGATGGAAAATTTGAAACACGTATGGGTATGTAACACTGACGACGGTGCGGATGAAGCAACATATTGCGGGCTTATGTTTGGTGATGTGGATTCCGGCAGTACCCGGTCCGTGCTGCTTGTAATCTGCCGGCACGCAGACACCTTTGTGGTTGAGTTGCGATGGTTTTACCTCAAACAGGACTGCTGTATACTGGTTGTTCCGCATTGCTAATGGAATTGCATCTAGTGATGATGACTCTGACAAGCCGCTAGGTGCCGCTGAATTTGCCACTGACGGCAGTGGTTGACTTCAGCCCGGATCACAAGCACAACCCCAGTACCTTGTGATTCGCTCTTGGGGCGGCAGGCAGTATGCTGGTAAGTACACAAGTATCCCCCGGCCACAGATATCCCTGTCGCAGCAACTGCAATACTCAAAACTAGACCCCACAAACCCTCAATCACGCATCGGTGCGAGTCTATGGCAGGTACTCAACGTTTCAACTAACGTCAGATTAGTAAGGTGCAGCAGGCGTACTACAGGTTTCAGGAACTAGTGACTACTGCGGCTCTAAAGCTGCTCTACGACACACTTACTTGATATAGCCTCCTCCGAGCCACAGCGTCAACACCAGCACCAGCACATACGGGTCATACTGCAACCGAGGTGGCGCCTGCATCCACACAAAATCGCGCAGGTAAACACTTGACGAGTGCAAGCTACGAACCCTTTTCTCAACAAGAAAGCAGCAAATGCATGCAGATTGCACTCATTTGCAAGCGGCCTTGTGATGCTGTACTGCATCTAAGGTGTTGTGTGCAGACCACTTACGCAAGCAAGAACACTTGTTGTATGCAGGGAGCGAACCCTTTTCTCAAAGGAAAATAAGCTGCTATCTGTAAGGTCCCTGACAGTGACAACAGAGCCACCGGGAATGCATTTGCAATGACAGTAGCGCCACCGAGAATGCTTCTACAATGACAGCAGCGCCACCGAGAATGCATTTGTCAACACTATATATGAACTACGCAGCACAAAACTCAACAGAGTGTGCACAGCTCTACCAGAGAGGCACCAGGGATCCACTAGGGCAGAGAAGTATACCTGTGAATATACAAAGAACTCTACACCCGCCACTAAGAGAGCCCCTGACAGCGACAGCAGCACCACCAGAGATGTGATTGCCAAACACCTTTCTTTTATCTTTTGTATGGAAACTCCACAGCATGTGCGCTGCGCAGCTCTACCAAAGAGGGACCGGGGATCCACTTAGGCCAGAAGAACATACCTGTAAACATACAAAGAACTCCAATCCCCCGGACACAGTCCCTAGCAGTGCCAGCAGCGCCACCGGAGATGTGATCACCAACACCCCTTTCCATGCTATCAACCAAGAAACATGAAAATTCAACAAAGTGTGTGCTGCACAGCTCTACCCGAGAGGACCTTAGACCCACTTACGTCAGAAGAACTTACCTGCAGATATACAAAGAACCCCACAGCCGCCACCAACAGAGTCCCTGACAGTGACAGCAGCGCTACCGGAGATGTGATTGCCAGCACCTTCTTACGTGGCAGCAGGCGCCCCACGATGTCTGATAGCATGCGTGTGTAGAAAAGAACCTGCAAGAGCATTTGCCAACCACCAGAGACGTGCACGACATGTGTGCACCAGAATATCACACATTGTCTGCACATCTTGATCATGCTGGCTGAATTTGAATGTTAGCAATCTGACAAGTGATGAGCACTGTGTAAGATCCTGCTACTGCAAAACCTGGCAGGAAACCCTCGCTCAACATGCACAGCACAAAGAGGGTTCAAACAACGGAGTGAGCCAACAATGCAGACGGAAAAGAGCGATGCCAAACGCTGGGCTGCCACAATTGAGTGGAGGGGCCAAGGCAGCCGCTACCTGAGATTGGCTCTGCCACAACGCTCGCTGGAGGCTGGACCAAATATGTGGTCACACCAGAGCACAATAGCTGCTGCGAGTAAGGCAGTAGGTGTCCCCCAAACCCACCTGTGGTAAAAACTCCCCCAACATGCCTGATGACTCCACATATGTAAAGAATGGGAAGATGCAGTTGAGCAATGTGCTGCTGATCAACGCAGCAAGAACCACCATCCAAGTATCTGCAGCAGCAGCAGCAGCAGCAGGGACAATGCATGACCAATTGAGGAGCATTTTGTTTTTGAGAGAGGGTTGTTACACGTGGATACCTCACAGCCTTTACATTTGATTGACATTTGATTTACATTGACAGTTCTTTACAGGACTTGCCAGCAGTCACCAGAACAATGACGATTTCTACAGAAAAGCACGTAATCTGCTTCAGCAATGTGCTGCTGATCAACGCAGCAAGAACACCGTCCCAAGTGTCTGCAGCAGCAACAGAAGAACACACATGTCATTGAAAATGCACGGGCAGCAAAATCCATCAAACTCCAAGTGTGTGCACAAGATGCAACCACCAAACAAGCGTGCAAATGCCACTTACAGCTGAACACATCTCACCAAACATAAACCCGCCACATGGCGTATTATCTGCAATAAACAGCCCATGCTTCGTGCTTCATGCGCCTCTGACAAACTCATCAAGTCTACTTGTGTTTGAGATGCAACAACAGACCCTTGGGACGTGTGCAAGACCCACTTACAGCTAAATACTTCTCCATAAACTCTCCCGAGGCCCTCCACTTCGTGTTCGTCCTTCACAGATGAAGTCACCTCGCTGCCACCACCACCAGCAGCAGCAGCAGCAGACATATCCCCAGCAGACCCAACACGCGCATATCCTCGTTCAGCATCTGGCCTATCCTCTGACCTGTCCCCAAGGGATTGACTCTGTACGGACGCTGCCGAAAACGCAGAACATGCGCTCCCAGCGCTGATGTTCCGCTTATGTCGCGGCTGCTGCAGCAACTGTTGAAGCTCCTCTTGCAGCTGCTGCTGCTGCTGGGGTCCGATATGCGCTGGCAGCGGCGGCTTAGCCGCTGCCTGCTGCTGCTGCTGCTTGGAGGCAACTGCTGCTGCTGGGGCTTGCCAAGCTGGTGCCGTAGCAGCAGCAGCAGCAGATCTGGGAGTCTGAGGTGGGCTTACAGATGGACTCCTTGAAAGCTGCAGCACACTATCTTTGTGGCTGCGTAGCATGGCCTTCGCTCCCCTCCCACGTGCATTTGTAATCGCCCCTGCTGCTGCTGCTGCTGGGCCGCTATGGTGGTGAGTTGGTGATGAGGGTCCCTGGCTTGGATTGCCAGAGCTAGCTGGATCGTCACTTGGGTGAAAGCGATCAAGGTCGTGGTGCGCTGCTGGTACAGCGGCAAGCCTTGAAAGCAGTTCAAGCTGTTCATCAGCATCTACAACACACCATAGAACACAAAATGCCATGTGTCAGCACATATACCAGCTGTGCCGAAACGGCAAAATCAAAAACAGCTTAAAGCAGTCACGACAACTCTGCTGCAAGAAATGCGTTGAGGGCAGTACTAGTTGCTTGTCAACAACAACAGCAAAAAACTGAACACAACATAGGAAGCGTCAGATTGTTATACACAAATGTGGCTTTGCCGACCCCCGCTGACGGTACAGGCCTTGGACCTGCAGGCCTGCTGCTGGTAGCTACAATATGATCTGCAGACTTGCGCCACATTCCGCCCAAAGCAACTAGAAATACCATGAAAAACAACAAGCTCTGTTTACTCACCTAGCAGTGAAGCGGTTGTGTTGACAGGCGCACTCGTGGCAACATGGCCCTTTCTCCCCGACAGCAAAAACTCCGGCAAATCTTCCACATACGATGACACCCGAGCTGCAGCTGACGGTATAGGGCTCGGACTCGCAGGTCTACTGCTGTGTACACTGCTACTGGTTACACTGCCTACTATACCTGCAGCGGGCGAGTGGTAATCTGGGTCGGCCCACCACGTGCCTGAATTTGCTGTGTGTTGCCCTGGCATAGCCGCAGTACTAACCGCCAACTCTCCTGTCCCTCCGGCGGCCAGAACCCCAGAGTCACTGTAGTAATACGGGTCGTCGCTGGGCGCTTGATAGCCCCCGTACTGCTGCTGCGACTGCACGACAACTTGCTGTAGGCTTTGGTGATGACATAGGTTGCTTGCTGCGCTCTTACGCAGCAGTAGCGATTGCGCAGCAGCAGCTGCTGACGCCGCGGCTGCGCGCTGAGCTGTCGTTCTCTGTGGGTTGGATGTGTGGTGTCGATTAAGGGTTCGAGCGGTGTTGGCCCGGTTGGTTTGTCGTCTGTACTCTGAGAGATCATCAGAGGCTGCACGACGAATCAAGGGCTGCAGATAGGGGTATGCTAGGCCTGCACACACCAGCAGCAACAGCAGGTTGCATTCTGTTTCAGGGAGAGAAGTGACAGTGACCACCTCACCAATCAAAATGGTTGCATTACGCTAGCAGCCAGTGCATCAGCAGCTGGTTGTCAAGATGTTTGCTTAGTCCTTCGTCTTTGTATAGGAGGTTGTCCCAGGTCGCACGCCAAAGGCTGCGGGCAGGGGTAGCCCGGCCTGCACCAATCAGCAGGAACTTTTGCTGGTTGGCCTTTGCAGCTGTTGTGACGGCAGGATTTGGATTCTCGGTATAGTTGCTTTTGCCTCTTCTAGCTTTGAAGCGACACTGCACTGCTGGACCGCCACACAGGATGAAACAGAAGTACTGGATACCAACCTTGTATAATATGTCATCCTGTGTGCCTAAGCACAAGACACCAAACCCTTGAAGTGCTGGGTGCCTACCTGGTGTTGTGGTGTAAGGGAAGCCTTGGAATGGGTCCTGCATTGTGATCATCCGGGACAGCATCAGGGCTTGTTCACCAGCTTCGTTGTCAGCATGGTCCTGCTGCGCCTGAACAGGAGAAAACAGTAACAAACAAGCAAGGTCAGCAAGCCGCGTGCGCAGGCCTGCACTTCCATGGTGATCATTTGGCAAGCATCAGGGCTTGTTCCCCGGCCACTTGGTCAGCATGGTCCTGCTGTGCCTGAAAAGTGAAAACAGCAACAGACACACAAAGTCAGCAAGCTGCTTACATAGATATGTATAGTAACATCATGGAAAGCATCAGGGGTTGTTCACCAGCTTCATTGTCAGCATGGTCCTGCTGCTCCTGCACGGAGACAGCAGCACCATACACGTAAGGTTAGCAAGCTGCGTGCGTAGGCCTGCACTTTCTTGGTGACCATTTGGCAAGCACAAGGGCTTGTTCCCCGCTTGGTCAGCATGGTCCTGCTGCACAGAGAAGAAAGCAACAGAAATGCAAGGTTAGCAAGCTGCATGTGTAGACATGTATAGTCATCATCCTAGATGGCATAAGGGCTCCTTCACCAGCTTTGTTGTCAGCATGCCCAGGCGGCTTGATCCTGCACAGTGAGAACAGCATCAGGTGTGTCAGATCAGCAAGCCATGTGCGTAGGCCTGCACCATGGGGTGATCATGTGGGACTGCATTGGGCTTGTTCACCGGCCGCTTGATCAGCATGCTCCTGCTGTTCCTGCACACATGCATGACAGATTGTGCTCTTTACCTGTTCAGCGATGTCCAGCAGTGGCATAGATCGGTCATCATATGGCTCTCTGCCGGACAAGATTCCCCAATACTGCCAGAACAGCGACTGCGCCGCCAGCAAGCCGACCAACAGATGTCATCATTCGCCCACTGATATGGCTTGACATAGCCAATTGCATAATCTTTCAAAGTATGCATTTTCTTGTCTTTGATTACAGACTCTGCTCTTTACCTGTTCAGCGCTGTCCAGCAGTGGTGGCATGGATCGGTCATCATATGGCTCTGTGCCCGACAGAATTCCCCAATACTGCCAGAACAGCAACAGCGCCGCCAGCAAGCCCACCAACACAAGTGCAGCTGCCGTGCTTCATTAGCCCACTCATATGCCTTGACAGAGCCAAAGCACAGTCACTCACAGCATGACAGAGTCTGCTCTTTACCTGTTCAGCGCTGTCCAGCAGTGGCATAGACCGGTCATCGTATGGCTCTGTGCCCGACAAAATGCCCCAATACTGCCAAAACAGCGACAGCGCTGCCAGCAACCCCACCAACACAAGTCCAGCTGCAGCTTCAAAAAGGCCAATCCATTGCCATCGCTTTGGGGTGGTGCCAATGTGTAGAGCTAGCTGGATGACGAGGGCTAGGGGGCCTGATGCTACACAGCCAATACCTAGAGCTATGGTATCAGCAGACCTGCAGCAGAGCCATAAGCATAGATGTTTGGTGACAAGTCCACCATTCGGAGGGATCAGAGCACTCAAGCAGCAGGAGTTGAAGCATATGTTACGTGGCGACCCCCAGCATACAGCATTTCGCTTGGCATCCTATCATAGGATTCCTGTGTTGCTTGAGCCAAACTTCATAAAGATAACTCTCAGCAGGCTGGTTTGTGTCATACTCGGCAGCTGTTGAGTGTATCTGGTGTTCACACGGGAAGCGGTCCCCGTAGCATAGGCACACAGCCCGCTGCCTGCAGATTAGCAGGTGTTGTTTCATTGTTAACAACAACCAGGCCTGGCCCCAGTACTTGCGGGTACAAAGTAACACACCCATGAACTTGCCTCCTGAGCAAAACTATGCACTAGCTGGCAGCTGGTGCGGATTGCTACTGCTGATATGGACCCAAGAGCACCACCACCCAGAGCAGATAGTTAAAAAACCGTGATGGATTGACACATTCAATCATCAACACAAAGCCGGAACTGAAGGTAGCCGGTGACAGAACAGCCGCTCTTTGAACGGGGTTC
>NSMO01014814.1:0-12138 GCA_002588565.1 Coelastrella sp. UTEX B 3026 | reverse complement strand
CAGCCTAGCCAGTTGTTGCATCAGAGCCGTTTACAGCAGAATCGGCAGCGTGCTGGTTTCAGATTGCTGTTTCAAGCCTGTGATTGATTGGCTGTGCCTTGCTTTGTACATATTGCTGGCAGCGACGCCTATCTCTATTAGCAGCTTGGCACACCCCAACCACCAGCAGAGTGCTTTATTGAGCAGCTACTGCTTGTCTTCCCAACATCTGTAGGTCAATGGTCCTCTGAGCATTGTTGTTATGCCGAAGCTGGCTGCTCTGAAGAAGCTGCGCAAGCTGAGCATCAGCATCAGGCTGTATGGGGGCACAGGAGGGGATCTTAAAGAGCATTGCAGCCAGCTACAACATGTCAGGGATGTAAACATAGGGTGAGTTACCAATTGAGTGGTCCTCTTTATTTTGATGTGTTACCTGCGAGAGCTACTTCGCTCATATGAAGCCATGCACAGCCCCCCCCCCCCCCCTCGATATACGTAACCTGGCACTTAAGACCAGTGATGCCACCTCATCCAAGACCAGTGATCTACGCAGGGTTTGGTACACTTGACACCTGTGTATGTTGGACGAGGGATGTGTGTGTGACATCATGTACGCCTCCACGCACCCTAGCGTCCACTCCTGGCCCCAAGGGGTAAGAGGGTGTTCCGTTGCTCAGCAACATACGTGACTCAACAGCTGCCTAATGCAATCCCACAGTGTGGCCGATTTCTTTGCATGGGGGTGAATGAGTGATCTACAAAGGGTTTGGCACACTCGACACCTGTTCATGTTGATGGAGGGATGTGTGTGTGACGGTCATGTATGCTTCCACGCACCCTGCCGTTCATTCCCTCCCCTGCAGGCTTGTGACCGCTGATAACCTGATAATGTGTGCCAGTGCGTTACACCAAGAGGTCCAATGGCTAGCATCATCAGCAACCTTGTCATGACCAGCCAAGATCTAGAAAGTTTCACTATCTGTTCTGACAACTGCCGCTTTGCTTGATCTGTGATCCTGCAGGCTTGCAGCTGCTGATACCTTGACGCTGGCTGCCAGTGTGCGGCATCAAAAGGTATAGGGGCTAGTCAGAAACCAGAGCTTTGTTGACTGCGCAGGAGGGACAACCATTCTATGCTGTTCTGATGTGGGCTGCTGCTGCTGCTGCTATCCCTGCAGGTTTGTGGCCGCTCATAATCTGACACCGGCTGCCAGTGTGCTGCACCAAGAGGTTCCAAGCGCTAGCATCATCAGCAGCCTTGTCATGGCCAGCCAAGTCCCAGAAACCAGGGTTTCGGTTACTGCGCATGAGTAAGAACTATTTCATGCTGATCCAACGTGGCTGCTGCTGCTGCTGCTGTGTCTGCAGGCTTGTGGCTGCTGATAACCTGACACTGGGTGCCAGTGTGTTGCACCAAGAGGTCCAGGGGCTAGCCAGCAGCATTAGCAGCAACCTGCAAGGCTTGAGTGTAAGTGGCTTTGAGTGGTCAAAGGGCACACCTGAATGTCTGGCTGTGCTGACAGCTCTCACATCCCTGGAGCTCCTGCAGGTTGGTTATGGGTTGCCTGGGATGGTTATGGGTTGGTTAAGAGTATGACACACTTTGCGTTTTGCTGCAGTTGTATGTATTACTGAGGTCTGCAGTTTGGCCAGTAACACAGCTAGGGATGCATATAGTCTCTGTGTGTACAGCTGTCAGACTGCAGCTTGCATGGGTCGGATTGTAGGGAGTGGAACACTTTCAGCAGCATCAGCAGGAGTTTGCAGGGCCCGGTTATGAGTGGCTTTGGGTGGCTCTAGGAACATGCATGATTGCGGGGCTGTACTGACAGCTCTCACGTCACTGGAGCTGCTGCAGATCTGTGTAGGGCAGCCTCCACTCTACTGCTTCCGGGGGGCGCGGGGAGTTCCCATTCTGCTGCGGCCTGCTGCAGCAATTGCACTTTAGCTGCACGCAAGCGGCTAGGGCAATAGTCACTACTGTCAAAGCAAGAGTTGCCTGAGGCCAGCTGAGAGGGTCTGGAGGGTAACAAACAGGCAAAATTTGCCGCACTTTCTGTCAAAGCCTGCACAGCATCAACAGTTCCAACATAGTGTATCTGACAATCTGAAGCTGTGTGTCTGTTTGACTACCACTGCAGGTAAAACAGCCACCTGCTGGCGACCTAGCAATTGATCTAACCCCTCTCGGCAAACTGCGCAAGATAAGGAAATTCAAGATGGAGTTCCCAGACAGCCCAGAGCTGCGTGTGAGGCTTGGTGTGTTCTGGGAGGAAGAACAGCAGCGAAGGGCATCTGAAGGCAGACGCAGCACCAGGAGGCAATCACAGCAGCAACAACAGCAGCAACAGCTGCGGGAGCAATTGCTGCAGGTAGGCAGTGGTGGTGTGGTCAAGGTCATGATGCACATTGTTCAGTGTGTTTTCTGGATCTTCATTGGGTGTTAGGTTGAGTTGGATGCAAGTGGGGCCCTTTACTGACAGACACAGCAGCAGGAGGTACTTACACCAACAGCAGCAACTTCACCAGATGCCAGGTCATTCTGTCCTGGTGGGAATAGTGTTGTCAGCCTAGACGTGCTTTGTCGAGTATGTGCTGTCAGCCTAGACATGCTATGTTCAGTATGTACTGGGATGAAGAACAGCAGCGGGGCTTTTGCAGACAGACACAGCAGCAGCAGGCACTCACAGGAGCAGCAGGAGGCGTTTACACCAACCACAGCAACTTCATCGGATCCCAGGGACCATTCTGTTGTGATGGATCTATTGCTGTCAGCCTAGACACGCTATGCTGATATGTACTGAGATAAACAACAGCAGCGGGGCCTTTACAGACAGACACAGCAACAGGAGGCACTTACACCAGCAGCAGCAACTTCACCAGATGCCAAAGATCATTCTGTCCTGGTGCAAATAGTACTGTCAGCCTAGACATGCTGTGTTCAGCATGTACTGGGATGAAGAACAGCACCGGGGCTTTTACAGACAGACACAGCACAATGTGGAGCTGTCATCTGTTGCTCACCATCGGTTATCCTGCTGCTGCAGATGGACCGACCCACTGATGTTTCTAGTATCCCAGTCGTTTGGCCGGAGTTGCAGCAGCTGCACCTGGCCAACTTCCAGCTAATGTCAGCGAGCAAGTTTGATTTGAGAGGGCTGACATGTCTCACCAGCTTGCACCTGCACCGGGCATTATCTGCTACAGTATTCCCCACACAGTGCATCTGGCTGGGCAATATGCCAAGAGACCTCAAGGATCTGCAGGTGTCGGGCTGCATGCTGCTGGTGCCAAAATATGTCCCGTTCGAGTGAGTGTGACTTCTGATGCATGTCAGCGGGACAGCATTTAGAACGTGCTGCCAGTGGATAGTGTAATCAGCAGCAATAGTCAGTGCTGCTGTTTATTGAATCGATGGTGCCCAACAGCATCACTTACCAACATGACGAAGTTCGTGCATGCAGTAAAGGCTGGCAGGGGGGGATGGTCGATGATCCCGATGTCTCCTTGTAGCCTGCAAAAATGATACACGCCATGTCCCTGCTACTGTGACCGGTAGTGCAAGATGTCCCAGCTGCACCTCTCTTGGCTACTATCATCACTCACAAGCAATCCCAATCAGCAGCTGGGACAGTTTGTTCATTCATCCAATGTCCTCCACTCAGTGGTAGACTGAGTGCTGTGTGCTGTACCTTCTGCGTTTTCTGATTACTTCAGGGATAATCTTGCAAACCTCAGCCTGTCAGACTGCAGTTGCCTCAGCACTGAGCAGGTGTGGGGTGGGGAGAGGGCCATCACCACCCTGCTGAGTCAGCTGCCTTCATTGCAGCATCTGGAACTCATCAATCCGCCTGGGTCTGAAGTGGACAACGAACTGCTGGAGCAGGTTGCCCCAGCTCTAACACGTTTGCAGAGCTTGTCAGTCGTAGGGATCGGCAATCAGCGGCTGACCCATGGGGCTTTGCTGGGTTTAACAGGTCTTAGGAAGCTGCGGCAGCTGAGGTGGCATGTCGGTGATGTGTTGGATATGCTGCCTGATCTGACGTCTCTAGCTAAGCTCAAGGGGTTGGTGGCGCTGTATATCCCGACTGCGCTGCATGTGCAGATGGAGCGGTGGGGAGCGTATGCTGTTTTAGACAGCTTGCCATTCTGTGATGTGCATGTTGAGGCTGTTTAAGCCATCTCCAAAAATCTTGATGCTTGCTATTGGCTCGGCTACTGCACGCATGAAGCTGATGCAAGGAAAGACTGTGTGCTGGGCACTCTGTAGTTGGGAACCTCATGCATAGCAACAGGATCGTGATAGTTTGGTACTTTGGTTGCCATGCTATGGATAGGATGTGATTCAGACTACTTGTAAACACATTTTGACATTTGTCTTGACAGACCAAAGTTCAACTTAGTTAGACATTGCACAGCAGTTTTAATTAGGTCGTCTGTATGAACTGTTTCTGACCTGGCATATGTGCATTTATCAGTTGCAATCAGGTGGTGTGCATGATTTGCTGTTTTGTTTTTACGGTTGATGTGGTCAGCTTGTACATAGACGTGTACTGTCATACTGGCTGACACGCTTTTCCCCAAGCATAATGATCAGGCTGAAGTGCTTGTTGAGGCAACCACTGGGCCCAGACATTCTGCTGCATATATGGTGTCAAGTGTTTATTGGGTGCCGCCACTGGCTCGGTGTCTGCTTCAAGGGTGCAAGATCAGTTGTGGCTGATCAGATTCATGATCGATGTGCCACAGTGTACAAACACAGTGTACAAAACACTGGCTCAGTGTCTGACTGACATCTATCGTGTTTCACTGTTGTTGGGTTGACTCAACACCCTGTACCAGGTCCCTGCTGCTTTACTTCTGCGGGCATGCAGATCTCTTTGTGGTTGGGTTGTGAAGGTCTCCGCGTTACAAAGCAATGCCTTACACTAGTTGCGCAATTGCATTCTTACTGGAACAGCGTGTACTGATCATGATGATGACTGGGGTCGACTCAGTGAGGTGTGGGGGCCCCAAAGCAATTGATATTGCTGTCGGTCAGACACTAGTGCTGCCAGGGGTCCTGCTGCAGCCAGCAGCTGGTTGGGTGATAGGGACCGTACTGGTACACGCATCAGACCTCATTCATTCTCGCCGAGGCTCTTGAAGAGGCAGAAGCGATCGCGAACGTGCTGGCTCAAGCTACAAGGGCACCTGCTAGACTGTGAAAGTATTGAGCCATGCAACAGGTTAGATGCGCTGGCAAGAGCTGCAGTGAGACTGTAGAAGGCAGCGCTCTCTCAGGCAGACACCATCTTCTAGCCATACAGCGAAACGGTTGTGATGCAGCATGGAATATATTCCTTATATATATGCCTTGGAAATTGCGAATGGACCGTGTTCTCAACTGTCCTAAAATGTCTGCTACACACACACTGCACAGCAAGGGAGTGCAATAAATGACAGTCTGCTCAGATCCAGCAAACAGGACTATCTGCCAGGTACGGTACCGTACAACTCGTAGTCCAACGACAGTTCTTCATGCCACATTTTGATTCTTGTAAGGACCATTACGGTGACCCCATAATACACCACTGCTCAGAAACCCAATCAATTCAAGACGTGGGGACGGGCAATACAGGGACAACCAGTGACGTGCTTGTTCGCTGGCATGGACCCTCAGGCTGCCCGGCTAGTAACGGGCTCTGCAAGATAAAGTCTATGCCGTTGGACTACAAGTTGTCCAAGTAAGTTACAAACAAGAACACATGCTACTGGCTGCAATTCCATACTGACACTGAGCCATCTGTGTGACCTGAGACCAGCAGCTGCCCTTCCTGGTCAAAAGCCATGCTGTGCACAACTGCAGGATGCTTCAAGCTGGCCACAGGCTGCAATGGCTTGTACAGGCTGCACGTATGTACATCCGGCAGGCTGTATAAATTGCTGCCGTTGTCTTGTGCACCTGCAGAGACCAAAGGTTCATGTGCAGTTGCACTGCTATGCGTCTTGACTCGTTGACATCATGTGCAAGACTAACGCACGAACACGCAGTAGCATGAACACTTTCATGCATTGGATGTTTGCCACAGTGAGCTGTTTGTAAAGGTCTATCAACCCACATCCAGGAACGCGTAACCTGACCAGTTGACCCCACAACAGCGGGCTGGCAACCATGTGCCTAATGCTGCACAAGGCAAACACTAGAGTTGCAGGTGTGACAATCTTCACTGCCGTGCCGCATGCAAAGCTCACCTGAGACTATGGTACCATTCCCGACAGCAAGCTGCTGTACAGGCACGGCATGCTGGTGAGATATGCTGTGAAGCTCCCCGCCAAGGCCCCAAACTCCAATACTGCCATCTGCTGCACCTGTTATCAGCCTTGTGACGGCACTATCAGACACTAGCTGCATTGCTGTCAGTGCTGCTGCATGACCAACACAAGCTGCTGTGCAGCTGCCAGTGCCAGCATCCCAAAGTCTTGCAGTCCAGTCATCTGAGGCTGTCAGGAGCAGTGGGGAAGTGCCTGCTACTGTAGCTGCAGCTGCTGGTGCAAACTGGATGTGCCTGACTCGGCCCTTGTGGCCCAAGCATGTGGCCAGGACGGCAGATGGCTACAAGACATGACAGCACACCACTCAGACCAGTCAAACTATCATGCCATTGCACACTATGTAGACCTGGATGTGTATGCCCCTTGCCACATACAAGCTTGCAGTGCTTTCTCTGAACATTGCAAGTCACTCACAATGGTGACACCAGCACCACCCATTTCTGTGTTGCATAACTTGTTATGACAGAAGGCAGCATTATCATCCGATGCTTGCAGAATTGAGCGCATTCTTCCACCATGCAATGCTGGACCTGTAGACGTGATGGTGTTGCAGGGTACATGCATGATAGGACAGCCTTTGCCAGCGCATTTGACCTGTTTATGGATCAGTTACTTTACATGCTTACCTTGCGCATATCCCACACCAATGCCCTGCCATCCCTGCAGCCAGCAGCCGCCAGCACCCCGTCTTCATGCACAGACAAGCACAACACACCACAACCTGCAGCCTGCTGCTGTGCACTGCTGTTGCTGGGTGCCTCAGGCACCCTATCAGCATCAGCAGCACTGCCAGTTGAGGCAACACCACTGCTGTCTGCAGCTGTGCTTGCTGCAACCGATATGTCCGGCAAGTCCAGGCTTGCTGCTGGCCGCATTGGCCGTCTGATGTCCCACAAGTAGACTGACGCAGCTGCACCTGGTCTATTGCTGCTGTAGCTGGTGCCGCTGCTGTTGAGACCTGTGAGCAGGGCATCCCTGTTGCGCTGAAGGGTGTGGATAACCGACACACTGCTCCCCAAGCCTGCATGGAAGACAACATGAAACATGATACTGGTTCCAGACAGCACGAGCTTGAAAGTATACAGTGATGCTGCCAGATAGGACGCAGTCCTGCTGTACCCTTCCTTGTGCGGGTTGTTGGGCCAGATGAAGGCAGATTGATGAAGACCTATCTGTGGCTAGCTCATACCTCTACTCATTTAGCTCACCTGGCAGTTCTGTGGTGGCTGATGCCTCATGAAGGTCTATCACCCATGTTGCGTCACCCTTAGCATTGCCGACAGCTGCCCGGCGGCCGTCAGGCCACAACTTCAGCACTGGTGTATGCACTAAGGACGCACTGCTGTCTGTGGAGCTGTCAACAAGCTGCAACATTGGGATGTTGATAGATGTTTTGACACGCATGTGGCCTTGGCTGGTATCAGTCACCTGTGGGTTGATGCACAGAGTGTAAAGGGCCTCAATTGCCATTTGGCATCAAGGAGGCAGTGCATGGTGACCTCTGCGACATGACTCTGATGCACCAAGACTCTGAGGCACCTAAGAAACCAGCTGCAGCGCTTGCGAGTCTGATTCACCCATTTCATTACACTCTGGTCAGCATCTGCATCATGCAACAGGTTGTTGAGTAGAGTACGTGCAGCTACGCTCTAATCGTCGTCAGATGTTGAGCCCACCTTCAGCAGGCCATCCATGCCCACAGATACCAGAGTGTGATGGTACACATCCACAGCCGCTACTGCTTTCCTGTGCAAGGCTGCCCAATGCAGAGCACCAGGCTGCAACAGCGAACCTCCCTCCTCATGCACCTCAAGCTGCAATGCATCAGCTGCTGCAGTATCAGCTGCCGCAGCAGCTGTACTTGCATCAGCACTGCCTGAAGCAGCAGCGGCAGCTGATCCCGCCGCACCACTTCTCTGACTGTGCTGCAGCATGTACATCTCAGCATACTGCCTGGCCCTACTAGTTGGACTCCTTGGGCTGCTGGTGGCCCTAGGACTGAACCGCGAGCTACCTCGCCGACTCAATCGGCCTGCTGTATCCCTGGCGCTTGCGGGGACGGTATGCGTTACGCTGCTGCTGTTAGCTGTTGTGCAGTGCATTGCAGCAGCTTTAAGGTTGCTGCTGACCGAGCTGCCCTGTTCCTGCAAAGCCAAACCTGCCATTTCTGCAAATGCTGAGCTGTTGCTGGAAGCCTCCTGCAACACTGCAGTACTAGTCTCTGCTGCAGGAGGCAGTAGGGCTGGTGCAGAGCTACCACTGTCCACAGCCAGCCCCACAGGAGGCAGGTTGCCAGCCAATGAGAACTCAGCTGACCTGTCAAGCAAGCTGCCTGCAGCTGTACTATGCTGGCTGTCTTGGCCTGAAATCCGCTTGGTGCTGGGTAACTGTCCGTTGCTGCTATGCTGCAAACCAAACAGAGGTTCTGCATTGAGCCCTGTGCCAGGTGCACCTTTCATACCTACTGCTGAGGTACAAGACGTCTCTGTTGGTGCAGTTGAACCTGCCTTGTTAGAGCCTAGCTGTGCTGCTGTGGTGCCAGGCCTTGGTATGAGCCCCAATGCAAGCAACTCATTGGCCACATCATCTGGTAACATGTTCGCCGGTTGGCCAGCTACTGCATTGGTTGCCATGCTGCTGTTGCTCCTGCCTGGCTCAGGTGGCACAGCCCCAGCTGCGCCTGCACCTGGGGAAGCTGTGTGAAAGTGCTGCTGGGCTGCAACCTCCTGTGCTGCCAGCTGTACTCGCACATCCAACAACAGCTGAGGCTCCGATAGACCACAGTTTGCCAGGTACTCTGACGCCAGCAGCATCAAAAGCATCCATGCAACGTACCCTGCATGCAGAGAAAGCAGATGAGTGGACGTGCAGGCTTACTGCTGGATCATGCCCACCTTGTGCAAGCACAAAGACATAGTGGTCTAAGAGTTCTACAGTTGACCAAGTAGGAAACATTTCACACAATGTATCTGGCTTACAGCATCACTGCAAGATTGCATGGCCAATGGTCAACTGCCAGGTCATCGTACCCGTGACGTGACGCGCAGACAGAGCACAGACTCATACTATGAACAAACCCAGTACCTGGCACACCAACTCCAGCCATGTAGTGAGCAAAGTCGGCCAGGCACTGCAGGACAACTGCCTTAGCTGCCACCTGCTGGCTGCTTTGTAAGCAGCTACTGCTGAGCGCAAAGTTGAAGGCCCCCGCCCAGAACCAGTCAGTGTGCAGGACAGGGTTGTGAGCCAGCTTGTAAAGCAGCTGGGACCCGGAACCTGCAGATCAGCGGCAAAACCATTAGTCTAGCTCGCGCACTAGCAAAGTGCAGAGGTCATGGGCAGAGCATGGGCTGCCAGCCTAAGAGCGACCAATGCAGGCAATGTGTGAGTCCTGCAGGGGCTCTAACATCGATAGGTTTGCTGATTTACGCCAGTCGAGCAGAGCTGACAGCGCTCTACCATCTGCAAGCATGTAGCAATACACCACCATCTGCAATCCTGGGCCTGGCCTGACAAAGACGCCAGATGCTGTCTGCAAAGGGCCGTACACTGAACTCCCTGTAACTTCAGGCCCCTTTGTGTTTTCCTGCAACCACCCCGTAAGAACGCCGATGCTGTTGAACCCCCTACCTGATTGGCATGTGATGACACAGGCGAGCTCCAGAGCTGCCAGTACCACCCTGTAGTCTTCATGAACAGCAGCCACCTCAATTGCAGCACTGAACATCTCAGCCAACACACCAAACACCTCAGCACTGACACATCGCTGCGCCAAGCTGCCAGGAGCTGCTGCACTGCCTGTGCTGGTGGTATTGCTGCTGTTCCTGGTGCTAGCCTCAGTCAGTTCGGCTGGGGTTGGCTGCTGTAGTGTCACCTGTGCTGCTGAATGAGAGCTGCTCTCTGTTATGTAGCCGCTAACGGAATGAGGCCTGCCCCCATTCCTGGCAGAAGAGCTACCGACCTCCCTACCGTCTGTGCTCTGCCTTTTGGGCGATGTTATGCTTTTAGATCTGGTACCTGATGCGGATCTGTTGAGCACTGATGCACCAAATGCCGATGCCATGTCAGCTAAAGAGCCTACTCTTTCTATGATCTTTGTCTGTATGGGGCTAGTCCGGCCTGTGGCATTGCTACCACTGTTCACACCAGACAGCTTGCTGGTCTTATGGTGTTTGCTGCGGCCTAGGACTGCCAGGTCAGCCTCGGACTTGCTTATGTGATAGGACACTTCAGCAGTCCCTTTGGGCGATGGCGGTGCACCAGTGTCGGACACAGAGACATGTAGGCTGGGGATAGCAGGTGCTGGCCCTGTGGCTTCTGCTGCACCTGGCGTACTGCTTACCCTGCATGAGATGATCTCCCTGAGTTTGCTTATCAGGAACCATCCATTGCCACCAGTCTGCACAGGGGTAGCAGTACAGGCAGGCAATCGCACGCACAAGACGCATATGACAGCGCCTCGCTCCTCCGCTGAGGTGGTGAGCAATAATGGGGGCTGTTGCACACCCGCCATTCACTACTGCCAGAAAGCAAGTCCTGGGTGCAGAACCCCCAACCGGGCGTTTATTGCCTCACTCTGAAGCGTACAGACGCGATATCACCATCGTCAACTCAATGCCATTTTCTCAGACGCCATTGCCCATACCTGCACACAAAGAAGTGACCTTGCTGCTTCCAGGTCACTTTGAGACATCCCATCTCCACTCCCCTGTCCTGCAGCCGACACCTGCATCAACTGTACCAGTACTGCAGTCTGCCTACGCACTAGCTCAGCTTCAGCAGAGTACGCCATGCTCAGCATAGAGCTCCTAGGGCTACCCAAAGTAACACTGCTAGTCATAAGGTGCGAATGGTTGGGCAAGGCTGCAGGAAGGTTCAAGCTTGCTGTACCCGACATGCTGGCTTTGGGTAGGACATTGACGGCATTGAGTGCCGGAGGCAGAGGCAGATGGACATCCAAACCTAGGGCCGATGCATTGCCCCAGAGGTCTAGGTGTTGCCCCTGCAGGAACAATTACATTAGCGAAAGGCTCAGACAGGCCCCCGATGTGAGGTTGCTGGCATATGGAGAGACCCAGTATGCGAGCGCTGCTCCTGAAATGCCAATTGCGTGGACGGGCAGTGCCAATACAAAGGAGCTTGCATAATGGGCTTTCTTCTGGAGTTTCTCATGTTGGCATAAATGCATGTATGCTTCTTCTGGACTTTCTAATGTTGGCATAATGCATGTACGCTGCAAATCTCCTGTACTGGCATTGTGTTCCCCATCTCTAATGGTCTACAGTGCTGTATGTGCAATGAAACACAGACAGCAGCTGCAGCCGTGTCATCCTGCACAACCATGCCTCAGGCCTGCAATTACCATGAGCTCAGAAACGGCCCTCCTCTTGCCGCCTGTGCCGGTTTGCCGCCTCTTGCGGCTGCTAGTGTCCCTCCGCACCAACTTGCCCCCTGCCACATCCCTCTCGATTGTTATCAGTGCAGGAAAGCTGCTGTACCGCACCCCACCAGCAGGCACCAGGGGCCAGTATAGCTGCTGTGGCACTGACACAAACTCTGCAAGCAACAGACGGCAACGCCAGGTCACCCTGCAGGGGCTGACACATGCTTAGAAACAGTAAAAGCTTGACTGAACTGAACACTGGGATTCAAAAACTAGCGGTGAGATGTACTGGCTGTTTGGGTCATCCAGTGTTCAGCAGATATTCAGTGAGTGCAGCGGCTTTGGGTGAACCAACAGGATGAGCGGTTCTTGAGTCGCTCCAAGCCCACCTATCCCACTGTCTTGCTGGACATCAGAAGCATCCAGGAGTTGTTGTTCTGCTGCTTTCCACGCCCGTAAAG
>NSMO01014813.1:0-12142 GCA_002588565.1 Coelastrella sp. UTEX B 3026 | reverse complement strand
TCGTCTGCATCAAGCCCTGCATGCTCCAGCAATCCTTTCAGTCGAGAATGCTCCCAACTGGCAGGATTCACATTGTGAACCGGTATACGCCACAGATCATCATCAGCTGCTGCTGCTGCTGCCGGGTCTGCTGCTGCTGCTGCTGCCTCCGCTGCAGATTGGGCCCACCAGTACTGCAGCACTAGTTTGGGATTCACAATGCATTCCATATGCATATTCAAATTGTATTTGCTGTCCAAAAAGTCATAGTTCCTGAGCGCAGATCCGGCAGGTACTGCTGCCAGCTGCTGCTGCAGCTGGTGCTGCCAGTTTGTGTATAATATGCCGTAGTGCTGCCAGTGGTAATCTAGCTGCAGCAGCAGCAGCTGCTCTAGATTGCCGAAGCCGAGCAGCTCTGATGTATCTGGAGGATTGATGTACTGCTGCTCTCTGCTGCTGCTGCTGCTGGTGGTGGTGAGGTTGGCAGCAGCAGCAGCAGCAGCAGTAGCAGAACACCTGTTCCCGATGTCATCCTCTATGCTAGACCACTGGCGTTTGCTGCTCCCATTGCTGCTGCTGCTGCTGCTCACACTGCTGCGTTGTTGAGCGATTGCATCATGCAGGGTAGCTAGCTTCTGATTCAACTGCTCAAACACCTGCTGCTGCTGTTGTTCCCTGGCTGACTGCAAAGCAGCACTGAAACCTTGGACTTGCTTCAGCGTCTGCTGCAGCAGTACATGATCTAGCTGACAATGCATTGCTGATCTACCAGCTGTGTGCCCTGCACTACTGCCTGCTGAGTCTCCCTGCTGCTGCTGCTGCTGCCGGTCCTCCTGCTGCCGATCATGCTGCTGTGTACTGTGGGGGGCTGCTGCTGCTGCATGCTGCTGTAGTGGTTCCAGCATCCGCTGCAGCAGTAGCTGCATCTGCGATTGCTGGCGATCAAGGAATGTTGACCTCAGGCCTAGCCTGCATGTTATAAGAGACATAGAAGCACTTGACTCACAAAATAAACTCAGCTGTGGTATGACAGAGTCTGTTCGTGAGACAATCAAACACAAAATAAGCAAGGACATGGCAATCTATTCCAACAATCAACTGCAGCAGAACTTCACAACCAGCAAGTTTACTAGCTGCGGTGAACTACAAGCACAGCATAGCATGCTGATGGTGACAGGCAACCACACCTGTTTCCGTTTTGCTGCAGTTCTTGGAGCACTGCCACAGCCATGCTGCTCAAGCACGCATGTAGCATACGCAATGGCCCTGCATTGCTGTCACTGCTGCTGCTGCTGCTGCTCCTGATGATATCTCCCAAGCCAACTGCTACATCCCTAGGAAAGTGCATTGCACCAGGGGAATGCACGCCCTGAGCTATACTGCTGCTGCTGCATCCCAGCAGGCTGCACATCGCAGCCATCAGACCACTGCTGCTGCCACCCTGTGCAGTTAGAGCTGTGCATTGTGCTGCAAAGGACTTCCAATCTGAAACGCGCTGCTGGCAGTGCTGCTGCTGCTGCAGGTGCTCTGAAACATCGTGGCTGGTGTAGATGAGGTCATTGTGTTGTTTGTGGCTGAGACGTTCTCCCAGTAATAACAATGCTGCCCAGTGCTGGGGCGTGTTGGGGAGGGTGTACCTACAGAAGTGTTACTGCACATGGTTTCTGTGTGCTGCTGCACCAGATTTGGTGATACTGAATGGATGTGGTTAGTGTGTGAGTGGTTCATGTAGTACTAGAGTGCTGCCCAACGCATATACGGCTTGTGTAAGTGTGAGTAACAGTCATGTGCTTCCAGAAAATTGTTGTTGGTAAACGCGTTCAGCCATCAACAAGGCACGCGGTGCCACTGATACAGCTCCAGGGCAAGCACAACGCCGATATGGCCACCTCTTAGCAAAGAGGTAAATCCTTGTACTGACCTGGCATCTTCATTCAGCAGCAGTCCAGCTGCCACATCAGCCATCAACCACACTCGCAGTGCAGGAGGCAGCAGAGCCAGCAGCAGGCCTGTGTCGCCAAACTGCTTCTGTGCCAGCTGGTGATAATCAACATACGGGAGGATGCCCTGTAGGCCTTGCTGAACGTGAGGCTGCCTGCAGACGCTGCTCAGCTGGTGCTGCTGTGCTTCCAAGACCAGTATACGCCGCAGGAACCACAGCGACTTCAGCAGGTTGTCATAGCTGTCGGCGCTGCCAGACCATTCCGAAGGGCACCAACTGTTGGCTGAACCAGACTGCTTGCCATTGGCTTTTCCGATCGCAACCTTGCTGATGTCTTGGTCGCGGTTGGTGTGAGCTGCAGTGTCGCTGCTGTTGCTGTGCTGTGAGGCCTGCAGGACTGATTCCACCAGTTGTCGCTGTTCTATGTCCTGCACAGCACCTATCAGCTTTGCTAATCGGTGGGGCGGATCTCCCGTGTCCCAGAGATACTGGCTGGACAGAACAGCTGACTGCACGGCTGTAAGAGTTATGCCTGCCTTGTTGAGGACGACCAGAGCTGCAGATTGTGACAATAGCAGCAGACGGTGGGTCCTGTGTCGGGCAAGGGGGCCGTTGTGTGCGCGTGCACAGGGTGCAGACCATACTAGATACTGCAGGAAAATGGCTGGAGAGTATATCAGGACAGCTATCGACCCCAAAGGAAAGGCCAACAGTGGCAGTGCTGTCAGTCACTCACCGTCGGCCAGTGTGCGCTCTGCATCCGGGTACGTACCATAGGATCCAGCCTTTACACTCCTGATGTATTTCAGAAGCCGGTTGTGAACCTCACGAGACATCTCGGCCTTTAAAGAGCCAGAAGCGTCCAGTGCAAGCGCGATGGCGATGGTGAATGGCCAGGGAGGTCAGCTGCAAAGCGTTGCTGGCGAGAAACGCCTTTTGCTGAGCCACATGACATCGAGCAGAGTTGCTAGGGCCCCTTGTGTGTTCATCCAGCAGCGAGCAACCGATACAAACTGTTTAGGCGATCTAAGGAGTTGCCGGGCTTAACAGTATTCCGGAAAAAGTTTCCAACAATATGCACACAGCGCACATCCTCAAATCCAGCCTGCAGTGGTGTCACTTTGCCGGAACCGCGCCCAAATTCAAAATGGCAGCACGGCTCGGTGGCCGACCTCTGGTCGCCCAAGTACCAAAGCAGAGCAGATGGCTCGGCAATGAGCAGGTCAATGCAGCTTTGAGCCAGGACCTAGGCCCAGGATACAGCTGGTTTTCTGTCGTCTGCCAGGTTCAACTTGAATTGAACGGTTCAGTTTACAGGTATAGGTCTGGTTCCGGACATTCTCACGTGAAAGAAGTTTGGGCCCTACTGCCCCTCCAGCTGCTTATATGTCCTGGACACTCTTCATGCTCTCTGGCACAGGTTGACCGTAAACCAAGAATTGACAGCCTGTAAAAGTGACAGCCTGTGTCAGAGCACTGAGTGTTATCACTTTGGGCTGCCAGGACTGCTGCTCCATGCCGCTTTGCTGCTGGTGCCGGATTCAAAGCTGGGGCTGGCAGCAGCAGCCGGCAGCAGCAGCAGCCGGTGGCAGCAGAAGCAGCCGGTGGCAGCAGAAGGTGCAGGCTGGCAGATCCGCAGTCAGTGCGTTGCAGATCGCCTTTGATGTGACTTTGTGCTGTGTTACAGCCCATAGAAAGCTGACTCTTGCATCAGCAAACTGAAGTCGTAGATGACAAAAATCACACTGCTGGTGCTGCTGCTGGTGATTCTGGCAGTAGTGAGCAGCAGCGGCAGGTGCTGTGCGATCTGCTGCGTGCAGCGCTCCCTAATTGTGATCACGATCGCATGAGACCTAAGTTGCACAGGTTCTGGTACAGTCTGAAAAGCTGGGTGTGGAGTCAGGTGCAAATACTAGATTTGGTTCATGACAACGGCAGCAGCAGTAGCAGAAGCAATGGTGGCAGGGACAGTGCAAGTGATGAGACTTGTGACCAGTAGTGAACACACTCAACTGATATCTATGATACGACTACTACTGCGGCATTGGATCATCCGATGCTGCAACTTCTGAAAACGATACTCTGTCAGATTCGGCTTAAAATACCCGAGCAGCATGCAACAGCAGCAAATGATCGTGCAGGTGAAATTCTGGAAGCTGTTCATGAAGCCGGATCACTGCAGCAGACCACTTTGCAAGTCCTAGACCATCCAAGCAATGGCAGCAGCGCTACGCACACATATATCTCAAGGTGCAGGAGCTCTACGATGGTCAACAAATACTAGAAGCGATGCTGCAGCAGTCAGAAATGCGGCAGCAGCAGTATAACCAAGACAAGCGGTTGCTGGGTCATACTGGTGCTCAGTAGCAGTACTGATCACCAAGATGCAACGAGTGTTGTTGGCTGATTTGGCCTGGCAGCTCATGCAGCAGCAGCAGCAGGTGTTACAAACAACAGCTGTTTCTCACCCTGTCTATTCTATCTTGCGTTGCGGGTCTGATAATCAAGTATTTCAGGAACAGCGCAGCAGCATCAGGGGAAGATCATGAATTGGGAACAATGATGGGAGACATCGCTGCCAAGACATCACAGTTAACATCGTGGCGCAGGTGTTGTGGGTTATCATATCAAACCCTAGGGCTGTCGCTGCTAGCAACCCTGCAAGGCAGATACTCTGTGACTGCTTCAGCCACTCTGGTGCACGTCTGGCAGAACGCCCAAAGTGTCAATGCCTCTAACAGGAGAAAATCACAGGCAGTTAATTGCCTCCCCGAAGACCAAATTCCGCCACCATTTGCAGATATCGGATCCCAACCAGCAAGCCAAGGCAACTACGGTAGCCTGCAAGTGCCACAGCGGCTGTACAGCACATGTGTACAGCCATGTCTATAGCCTTGGTAACTTTGCTGCCCTGTTCTCGCAAGACGAACCGCTGGCTGCACACTTGGTGACAGCCGCACTAATAGTGATCCTCAAGGCTCAGTTTGGGCATCAACCGCCACCACCCATGCCTGAACCAGCGGTTCGGGACGGATAACTGTACCGGCATGACAGCCGGCGGAAATTCTGTCACCCGGAGACCAGACAATTCCACCCATGCGAAGTTATATGCGGCTGTTTCTGGTAGACCTCCTTCGATGCTTTATAAGGCTCGAGATCGACGCTCGCTGATCACGTGATTAGCAACGGCACAATCTGCCTTGGGACTCTTACTTTGCTCAATTGTGGGAGCTTACCGTTGACTTGTAATAAACAAACAGCTGTCCTTAAGGCATGGAGGTGATCGGTGCCGGATGGGGTCGAACTGGGACACTGTCTTTGAAGGTGATGAAAAAGCCCTCTCCGTGTGCTCCTAAAAGCTCGTCCTGCACACCAGTTGATGCTGCAAGCTACAAAACTGTGCATATGCGCACTACAAGGCGATGCACACGTACGAAAGGGGGCCGTCAGCAAGTACTTACTGCTCTGGTTGTCACACTTGTACTTGAATGTCTACTGCTCGCCTGTTCGTAGACTGCTCTGGACATTCTCGACATGCCGTGTTACCATATGGTGGACCTGATGAAACACGAGGGCCACAGCTTGCTTTGGCTCAAGCTTGCTGAAGGTACGAGCAGCTTGAGACAGCACAGCTGCACGCGGCCAGACACCCGCTGTATAACGGTGCGAATTGAGACTCCACAAAGCCCAGGCAGACCGGTCAGCTGCAAAGCAATCAAACAGAGCCCGCGTACAGCACATATGTATGCGGGTATGTCGCACATTAATACTGGTTGGCCCCTGCAGCGCACACATCCCAGCTTGGCAGTTGCAGGCGCCAGCCGCTGACAAGCCTGTAGCAGTAGCACAGCAGCTGCCTGTACGGAAGCTGCTGGCGCAACTTATGGCAAGAAAGGGACTGCTGCACAGCATCACAGCCTTGAGCTGGACTCATCAGTGCAACCAGTTTGTTTGACAACAGTCTGGACTGGGCTCATCAGTGCAGCCAAATTGCTGGGCAGCCGACCAGCTTACTTGTGTTTTGCAGTAGAAGCCCGTGACATGCCAGTACACACACCTAGCCGCTTGCCCACTCGTTACTCTGTAGCCACACAGTCTGTATCAGCCCATTCAGATCAGCCACAATTGCCTTGCAGCGTGGCTAGGTTTGTTTGCTTGCACTCAGAGCTGTAGTTGCTGTGTGGGTTGGCACAGGGGTACAGGGGCGAGTCATGATCAGCAGAGGCAGCAGCAGTGTACACTGCATCAGCCTGAGAGCAGTCACCAGCAAAGACTGACTGCAGATCTGTCCACAGCATCTCATGAGCTTTGAATCCCAAGTGACAATAGGATAGATCAGATATCAAGCCCTTTGCAGGCACTTTTGTGATTAATTTGCTGGCCGTTGTTGTGCTCAAGCTTTCACAGGATTCTCACAAGCGTGTGAGTCACTCAAAGCGTGTGGGTCACTTCAAAACACTCGGGGTGTGACGCACAGCTTTGCTGCACCGTGTGTTCAGGTGAAGAGGTTGATTATGATGATCTGCTCTCAGGCTACAAAGCAGTGGTTGATTGGCCAGCTTGCTCATTCTACAAACAGCTCATGGAGCAATACCCAAACGCTAAGGTAGTATTCTAGTGTTTTCTGCAATCGAGTCAGGGCTTTGTAGTTGTCAGGGTTTCAGATTGTTGGTGGGGATCTTTGAAACAACAATCCAGGGAGCGACAAATGGCAGATGGGAGGCAGGACCAGCAACGAAACTGTATGTTTTATTGCAGCAGTACAGCTGATGCAGCACATCCAGCACCAGCAGCCTTTCTGTGTTTGCCAGAGACTGATCATCCTATTCATTATTTGCATGCTCGTTCTGGAAATAGCATTTGGAGTCTTAGGACTTCAAGCTTGCACAAGTGCACATGCAAAGCATTGCGCTCTTGTTCAGCAACGCAGCTGCGCCCGTAATCTATGACTCTCATGGCTGCACGGATACCACTGCAAGTGCTGTATGCTGCTTTTATTCCATACCTAGGTCGACACTGCATTGCTCTGAGCCACACAGTTACGGCTCCAGTGTTCAGGATACTACTGTTCAGGGCTTGGGACTCATAGCCACTGCATTACGCTGCTGTGTTTGCCTGTATGACGCTGCCATCTTCAGGTTATCTTGACGGTCCGTGACCCTGCCAAGTGGTATCAAAGTGCAAAGGAGACAATCCACAAGGTCAATCAAGTGAGTCCTAGCAGCAACTGCAGCAGTAGCAACAGCAGAAGCAGAAGCAGCAGGAGCAGGCCCGTTGTGTGCTTGCTGTGGATGTCAGCAGAGCAGCAGCAGCCGCACAGGCTGTACCAGCCCCTACCCTCTTGAGCACCTTGCAGCAGTGCCCTTGTGGCTTGCTGCAGCTTCCCAGCACAAAGGTGGCTGATGTTGCATGTACGCATCTCTCATTGTCGACAGCAGTCAATCACAGCATTTTCAGCAGTCCCTCCTGTACCGCAGTGGTATGAAATGCACCCTGGTTTGTGCGGCCCCAACCCTCTGCCAAAAACCGGCAGCCCCTACCACCCCACAAGGCTCAACACAATTAGTTCCACATGGGAATTTCCCAATGTGCGCCTTCAGAAAGGCAGAAATGAAACAGTACATGCACCAACAAACTGTCATAGCAAATAGCTACAAATGATCTTATTAACAATGTTCACAATGTTGTTTGTGTTATCTATGTAGGTGATGCTGAAAGCCCCGTGGTATGTGCGTCATTTCCCTCTCCCAAAGCCGGGCGGTCCCCACCACCGCAAGATGATCAACACGGTGATCTGGGAGAATGATCTGCAGGGGTGCTTTGAGGCAGATCCTGAGAAAGCTCAGCAACTCTTCCAACAACATATAGAGGAAGTCAAACAGGTGATACAGTTTACATACAGCAAATTGTCAGTGCATTATTGGGCCTGTCCTGCTGGCACCTTATTGTGTTGTGGGATTGTGTGTTTCTCAAGGTTTATGTGTGTGCCTTCTGTTTGAGTTGTGTTTCTCTTGTGGATGATAATCTGTACTCTAAGTGTATCAACGCTCCCAGGACACCCACTGCATTGGGTGACAGACATACCACCCAATACAGCACAGCATGAGCTGCTGCTGCTCCTGTTGATCGTCTCAGTTGACCAATGGTAAGTATTTCTGTCATTGTCCAAAGTCAGTCGTGGTTGGGAGCCACTGTGCAAGGTCTTGGGCACACCTGCCTCATGAAGTGACAGTGCGAGTGCTGTGGTAGTGCCCACCAGCCGACTCATCACAAGCAAACACAAGTTAGCCAAGCATTCACTGCCAACAGGCTACGACACCTGTACTAGGCAATCAATTGTCAACTGTCTGTCAATATATCATCTTGTTCTGTCTTGCATCCAGTGCTGCCATTGTCCCTGCTGCTGCTGCTGCTGCTGCTATGTGCAGTTTGTCCCCGCTGACCGTCTGCTCGTATTCCGAGTCACTGATGGCTGGGAGCCGCTGTGCAAGTTCCTGGGGAAGCCAGTGCCTGATCAACCCTTTCCACACGTCAACGATGCAGCGGTACGACCATATGTGACTGCATTGTTTTGTTTGTTTATGAGCTTCTACTCATTGAAAAATGAATGAATGAGCTCCGCATAGCGCTTTCAAGAGAGCGCTAGCGTAAGTTAAGGGATGGTAATGTGTGTGCCGGGGCGACTTCACATTCCCTACCGTTACTCATTGAACTTCTACAAGCATGTTCTGTCACGGGACAAGCTTGGCTTAACTACCTAAGGGAAGTGGCTCATCCAGACCCACATTTGGCAACGCTACAGCGCTATTTGTCAGACATCGGCACTGAGCTCAAGTGCAACAAGCATGTTGTTCTTCGGCCCGGCCCAGCTGTTGTGCAGTTGAGGCTCTTTGGGTGCCGGCTGAGTTATTGGCATGCGTGTGTTGCAACACCTTGAGCGTTGAACGTTTTCTTGCACATGGCAAGCACTGGAACAGTGCAGTATTTAAGCTTTCAGTACGTTCAGCATAACTGCGTGACCAAGTGGCCTGCTACATCATGTCGGTGTTCATGCCACTCCAGTTGCACAGCTGCATCCCAGCTCTCAACAACACCAGCTCAGAATGAAATCGAAACAGCAACCCTTGAGTCGCAGGAGCACCGGGGTCAGTCCCCAGTGTGCATGAGTCAGACTGGCCGTGTTAGCTACCACAGTTGCACGTCCTGATGGCCTGCATTCAGCTGTGTTCATGCACATCCCAGTCACGCGACCTCATCCCATGCTCTGTATCAGCCTGCTTGAAACTAGATACAAAACACAGATGTAAATCATCTGCTCAGGTGTGTCTACTGCTTGGTGCTGTTGTGCAGACATGGAAGAGCATGATAGCCAGATTTGAGGCTATCAACCAGATGCTGACGTATGCTATACCAGCAGGCGCAGCTGCAATCATATCGGCAGTAGCAGCAGCGGTGATGGCAAGAAGGTCCAGGGGTTGAGCTGATTAGCGTCCAGCAGCAATCTGCCATCATGTTACAGCTACACATACACCTTGTGTACGTGCTCCACTGCCGTAGGCGATGTTAGGCGACTGCAGCAACCATGGCCAATCGCACGTTGTTGCGGCACTCAGTGCACTCCGCACCTGCACTCAAGTGGTATTGTAGGTATCATTGTCTCCGATCAGCGCAGATGCCAGTATCATCGTTGACAGCAGACATTGCTGGTTTTGAGCTGGTTCAACAGAATTATACCATTGTATATAACAGCGGCAACCCTGATTACGACTGTTACCTAACAGTTGGAGTTGTTTTGATGGATTTGGTGTGTAGTAGGCACCTATGATCTGTGCAATGCAGGCGCCTAACATGGCAGGTGTAAGGGTACATCACTGATACACACAAATTTGTGTGTATCACTATGTTAACAAATGTTAGCACTGCTGTCACATCAGCTGTCTGTGCAACCAAGTTGAGGTCTACAGCACCAGGCTGATGATCTTCACTTCAATTCTGGCAACTTTCAAACAAGCAGCAGTTGTGGCATGTGCATTGGAGAGTCAAAGTCAGTGCTGCACTCGTGCAAATGCAGCTGCATTGCAGTGGCCCCTGCTGCCTGTTTGCTGTGGGGCTGGATTTCTGATTTTGTTTGTAGTCGTACGTATGGCTGTGCCAGCTGACCGTGGAACCTGTGTGTGTTCCCATGCGGCAACTTGTGCTGTGCATTGTATCATTGAACCATTTTGTGCCTGGAAGAGTGTCTGGAGTGTAGAACAGCAGCAGGATAGCTTCAGCCTTGTCATCAGCAGTATCAGGCCAGTATAAATGTCAGTATTGCATTGTCCCAGCTGCTTGCAATGAACATCGTTTGTCATACCAAGGGTTTGCTTTATAGTCTGATTGTTGCGGCAGCACGCATACTTCTGCCTTTTATGATGCCCGCTTTCAACGTTGACAAACTGTTATGAAGTACTTTTACTTCTGTTATTGCGGTGTGAGGCATCACACGTCAAAGGCTTGGCTCAGCTTGTGTGTCAAGCAAAGGCTCTTCTACGTATTTGGTTGGTGAATGTGAGTTCATGTGCCTGGGCGCTCTGCTGGACCAGCTGCTGCTGCTGCCGCTGCCACCCCCAATCTGTTGCGGACACTGCATTGGGTGTTGCTGTGCTTTGGTGTGCTTTTTGTGTACTAGTAGGCATAGGCTGCAGCTGTCAGCTCCATTATCTCATGAAATAGTAGATCAAGCTGTGACTTCTTTCCTTGCCACGAGATCGACTGTGATTTTAGTTCGAATAGGTGACTGGGATGGTGTTTGGCAGCTCTGTTATGGCAGACAGCAGGTGCCCGGCAACCAACTGGCGATGGCCAGTTGTGCAAAAGCTGCCCCAGACTGTTACCCGGACTAGAAAGCGTGCCACGATAGGTAAAGTTAATTTCATACAAAACATAGAGATTACGGACTGCAAGCCTTGTACCGAGCCCGAACATCGGACAGTTTCTGCAAACCTGCTTGCAACAGATCAGGTGATGGGGTCGGCTGTGTACACACGTGAACACCTGCAGCGTGCTAAGAGCGCAGTGCCATAGCTGCAATAACCCTTCTCCGCCGTACCAAAAGCTCTGAGAGTGTCTCTTAGCGTTCAGTGACTTTGCTCAACTAGCAACCGTCATTTACGGTACAGGGTCCTGAGACCTTCAATAGCAAACACTTGCTGAGGCCAGCAGGCGACAAATAACTTCTACAAAGGAAATATCAAATTCTCTTGCGCGTTCAAGCTAATTTGCTTGCGCGAAAGCTACCCGACCCCTGCCCACGTGGCAGCACACCGCAACCGTCAAAACATGGACACCTGCATGGGCAGCCTACATCACACGAGCCCAAGCTCTGCTTAATCGCTGGCAGGGGTAGCGACCTGCTGTCATCCGAGCGGAGGCAAGAGTGTACGGAGCGATGCATACCTGCGCGTTCCATCTGCACATGTCGATGGCTTGCCCTGTGTGAGGCTGCTGCGCGTTCTCGTGACTTACCTGACGGTGAGTCACGGTACGCATAATGCTCTGCGAACCGCCCCAGGCTGGAAACAGAGCAGGGTTAGTAGGCACAGTAGTCGGCACCAGAATCACAGGCCTGAGTGTGCATGGTGGGTTCAACTCGCAGGTCTCTGCCGAGTGACTGCACTCTGTTTTTGCCCACTGTACCAATCATTGCACTTTCTGTTGAAAAACAAACTGCAGCACGGCTAGTTTCAGTTGCACTGAACCAATGATTTCCCGCCTTGTCCCGGGCAAGACATTCAGTGAGCGAACTGTTTACAGCAGTAGTTGCCATAGGCAAGCCCCACATAGATGAGCTCATCTGACACACTGGCGGGCCAACAAAAGGCAAGTGTTGAACATCAACAGTCTGAAACTGTTGCAGATAACAAAAGCAACCACTACTCTCAACACATCCTAAACACATAGGGCAGCACACGCCATGCAAAACTGCAGACTGCATGCTCAGTCCCTGACACTAGTACTCTCCCACGCCAACACACTCATTTTCTTGGCTAGAGATATCCCTAATAACTGCCGTCTCCTAGCAGATATCAACCGAGCAAGCAACTGCTGTTCTTCAGGCCCCTTCATAACACCATACCGCGCTGCATGAGCCCTAGAACATAAGCCCTCGGCAAGCCGCGTTTCTTCAGATTCCACACCATGCAGCTGCCGCACAGCATCCATATGCTTCAGTGCGACAAC
>NSMO01014812.1:0-12157 GCA_002588565.1 Coelastrella sp. UTEX B 3026 | reverse complement strand
AATTGTTGTGCTATCGGCTTCGTGCATGGCAAGCGACGTAAGTGGCAGACATGCTGCCAGCGGTCTGCAGCTGCTGGTGTTACAGTGTATGGACTGATTCTGAGAACACAATCCAGCAGGAGCAGTTGAAGTGTAACTGCTGTCACAGGTGCACGTTACACAAACACAGAACAGGGCACGTTAGCTGTTATCAAGGTCATGCTGCTGCACTACAAGTGGTAGATTTTGTCATGCAGCAACACATAAAGTTTGCACAGCAACTGCGCCTGCAGTGCTGTTGGTTGGCTCAGCTGATAATGTCTGCCAGTCAAGCAAAGAAGCCGCAGGCAGTGTATCATACCCTTGCGCTGGCAGCTGGTCTGCAATCTTCAACAAAGTGCCTCCAACTACCTTCCTCCTCTGCTGCTGCAGGAACCTTGAAATGTGGTGACTACACCTACACTGGTGACTGGGTAGATGATGAGATGCACGGCCAGGGCAAGTTCACATTTGCTAGTGGGGCCTCATATGAAGGCACTTGGGAACATAACAAATACCAAGGAGAGGGGGCGTACAAATTCTCAGACGGCAAAGCCTATCAGGTGTGCGCAGCAGCATTGCGGATGCACAAGCCTTGCTGAGCATCCGGGCCTTACAGATGTATAGTCAAGCTAGCAGCAGAACAGCTGCAGGAGCGCGGCTGTCAATGGCCTCAAAAACTGTAAACAGCAGCTGGCAGGCGTTTGCAGCGCTGTGTCTATTGACATCGCCAACTCGCATGCACTAGTCTGCCGCAGCAGGACTGTCAATCGTGCTGTGGCACATGCAGGCAATGACGCAGCTTTGAGTCAGCCAAAGCCGTTCACCATTGAGCTATGCATGCTAGGGCACCACAAGTGCAACCTTTGGTGTGTTTGCAGGGCGAGTGGGTGCAGAACGTGATGCATGGTGCAGGGACTTTCACAGACCCTGAAGGCCGTTGTTGGGCAGGAACATTTTACAATGGAGCGGGGCCAGGGCTGACATACCAACTGTAGATGCAGCCCAAGCATCAGCAGTGGCCAGGCAGCTGAGGCACCTGCAGGACGGCTCGGCATCCAGCTTGATCATCCCAAGGGGCGGGGTGCCAGTCAGATGCGTATGCAGTCAGTTGCAGGCGTGACACCGCTTGCACCCGCAGCTCGTTTGCAGATGCGGGCTCTCATCAGCGTGGGCAGCAATTGTAATCGCAGCAGACAATGTCAAAGTGTTTGATCTGGTGCATCAGGTGGATATGGGCGTCTGGTAGTCTAGTTTGCTTGGTCCAGCGATTGCATCATGATGCAATGTCCCCTCTGCAGTACAGCAGTACATGACCAGGGTATATGCCCGGTTCTGAAGGTGTAGAGTGACTCCTCTGCATGCATACGTTAAGGTGTTGTTGTGAGAGCTACTGTGATGGTCCCAGCAGGATTGAGTGAAGCGGTGTCTCAACGTCACGAACTCCCGCGAGAATCTAGACCGGCGATGGTGAGGTAACGGGGCGTGTGCTGCGTTTCAGACCCACCCATTACATAGGTCAAACTGTATTGATGCTGCACGTGGCTCCTCATCAAGCGTACGCAAACAATTGTAGTAACTGCTGTGAGATCGATGCTACTTCAGACATTCCTTGCCGGCCCATTTTGTTTGGCTTTAATGCACGAACAGCAGCACACAAAAGTTATATAACCTAAACCGACTGAACCCAGAGGTTGAGCAGCCCGTAAGAGGATGTCCCTGCTCGGACCTGAACTGCTGACAGCACAAAGGACACTGTCACTGCTGTCACAGCACCTGGTGAGCAGCAGAGTGACTTGTGACCGAGGCTAGTTTGTTAAGAAGCTATCAGCAAGACCACCATGCTGCACACACGGCTGAAAAGCCTGGGGAGGGGGGGGGGCTGGTTCATGTAGAGCTGGGTGGCCCTGCAGGGCCTACTGCATGCATGGAGAGATGCTTTGTGTGCTGTGCTTGAGCATTATCAGGCCCGAAACACGACAGATTGCAGACAGACCGTATACTGAACAACCACTGAGTGCTCTCGCCGTGGCAAAAGGCCGCGTCGCATGCCTTGTAATATTTAGCTCATGCAACAGAGAGCATGCCTTGTGTGGCCCTTTCTCACTTGCCCTATTGCTTGCATTGGACGACCTTGCGCTGATGGGAAACCCATCAGCATTTGTATGAATGCTCCATATACCAGCAGAGCTCTATGGCTTGCTGTGTACGGCATTGCCTGTGTGATGCTGCCTGTGCAGGTGACACGGCAGGTGCAGTTGACCACATGCAGTAACTCCACAGTCCTGCAAGCAACGGGCACAGCAGCAACCCTAGGGTCTCATGCTGCTCAGTTCAACCCCCTATCAGCATTTTACAGGAGCAGCAGCAGCAGCAGCAGCGTTGCAGAAAGCTGGGACGCCCAGCATGGCCAGCAACAGCAACAACAGCAGCAGCAGCTGTACTCTACACCACGATTACAACTGCAGCACAGGCAATGGCCACATTTCAGCAGCGGCAGCAGTAGCAGTAGCTTCGTTGACTGCTCGCAGAATTCTAGATGTTTCCACACAAGCAGCAGCAGTCACAGCAGCAGCAGCAGCAGCAGCAGTGGCAGCGCAAGTGGCAGCACTGCTAACAGTCCAGGTGGCAATGACACTGCTAGCAGCAGCAACAGCAGCAATGCATCCTCTGCTGCTGCAGCTGCTGGAGCAGCTGGGTCGTCCAGCAGCGGCCGTGCCCCTTCTGCTGCTGCCTCAATGTTGAGGTCTGCTGGTCAAGCAGCTGCTGCTGCAGGCACAGCAACAACAAAGCAGGTGGGATCTGAGAAATAAATGATTTACGCATGGTGTGTAACTTCTCAACACGTGATGTGTTTTTGAGGTAGAGGTACGTGTGTGGCGTCATGCACGCCTCAACGCACCCTACCGCTGGTGAGACTGACATCTTATCCATTCATATCCTGCCCATCTTTGTAAGGATGGCGGTTGACAACCTGTTTGCAACTCAGCAGCCATCCACTATCCTGCTATTGCAGCAGTAGCAGCAGTTGCTGCCACCACAGCATATGCATCAACTGTGCTCTTATGCTTCTGTTGCTGCTGCTGCTTCAGGTGTCCAAGTTGTTGAAACTTATACAGCAGACATCAGTACTGCAAGCTGCCCACTTGCAGCTCAGCAGTGTGTGGCAATCTCACTCTTCTGCTATCACCACAGTAGCAGCAGCTGCTGCCACAGCAGGCCTGTATCAGATCACATATGCAGCAGCAGGGCTGGTGATTGATGTCAGCAGTACAGAAGCCATGGTTGGTTGTGCTGCTGCTGCTGCTGCCATTGTGGGAGGCACTGGCATGTACATCAGGAAGGGGCTGGTAGTTGATCCTGAAAGGGTCTATCAGGTATGGTGGGTGAACTGCTGGTGGCTTTCTGCTTTCACCTTCTGTTCAGGCCTGAATTCAATATGCGGAACATCAATCTATTGGCTGTCCTGCTTGCAGCGCCCGAGGCCGAGGAAATTATCTAGAAGATGGGCACGTTCTTGAAACAAAATCTTGGACTACAAATTTAAACCAAGATCACTCACGCTTGAAAACGTCATGCCATCTTTCTGGGTACTCATGCAATTGTTATGTTGATAAGATAATGACGGAAGCTGTGAGGCAGCAGAATTGCTGATTGATGTCAGCAATACACAAGCCGTAGTCGATTGCGCTGCTGCCACCAGCCAAAGGGTGTACCAGGTATGAGTCTTGAGTGCATGTCTTGTAATCTCAGCAACACTCTGAATTGGTTTTTCAGATGTGTGATCTTATCACTTGGTGCTAGAGATTACACATGAGCCATCTATGGCAGTTATAGCACGGAGTCTCTGGCCCATAGAGGGGGGAGTGTGGGGTGCGCAGTGTTGGCGGTGTGCGCTTATAAGGCCGGTGGGTCACCTTGGTTGGGCCTCTTCTCTGTTGTTGCCCTTCTAGGGCAACACAGATCAGCCATCTAGTGTTTGGTTGGTTATATTGTGCGCTTCGCTCGAGTGTTTCCTGCTGATGCTTCCCGAGAGGTTGGCGCCCTAGACGCATTCGCAGCATGCCGGAGCTTGTGCTGCTGCCAGTGCTGCCAAAGTTAAGGATCACGACACCTATGCATCATAGGCTGCTTGGGCGTCTGAATGGTAGCTGCTCATACGCCATGTTACAACCCCATCTTCCCACATAAGTATCCCAAGTGCTACTGCACTCCTGCTTGTCCTGCTGCTGCTGTTGCTGCTGTAGGTTGCTTTACGTAAGCTCACCCGTCATGCTGGTCTACAAGAGGTCATGGGAACACCATTAGCAGGTAATGAACGGACACAGCCAGATCTGCATTGAGAGCAGCAGCGGCAGCGGCTGTGGCGGCAGCAGCAAAGGGGGGGGGGGGGCGGCATCCCCTTTGGTATTATGTCTTGTGGCAGGCCGCAGCACAGTACTTGCCAACATGTGGTGGGGGCCACAGAAGTAACTTTGTTATTCACCAGCCCATGCCGTAATCTCGCAAACAGCAACAAAGAGGTGATGTAGTCAAGATCATTGTTTGGCCATGTATTTCATCCAATCATGGACACCACTCTATTGTAGCCACACATCACATACTTCTCAAGACCTTGCATCTGCTGTTGGTGCCAGTTTTGCTGCTGCTGCTGCTGTTGTTGTGCAGGCAGTCCTATGCGCGTTCAGCTCATCACTCGCGGCAGTTACTTCATTCAAGAAACACTCCTACCAAAACGGCGAGCACCCCGAATACATATGTTGTTTCCGCTGACGGGACCGTTAAGATCAGGCGTAGTGTCATTAGAAGCCAAGAAAATAACAAACACCAAGTACGCGTTCGAAACCCTGTTGGTAGAGTTACCTAGCAAAACCCTAGTTGGTGCTACTGGTACTGCTGCTGCCACTGTGGCAGCAGCACAAGCGGGGCAGCAGTTTGGGAACCGGCCGGTTGCTGCTGGTGCTGCCGGGGCCATTGCAGGAGCAGCAGCAGCAGGGGCTGGCAGCAGCAGCAGCAGCAGCTTGGGAACAGGGCAGGATCCACCTGCTAGGGTTTATGTAGTTGGTGGCCCCAGCAGCAGAAGCAGCAGCAGCAGCAGTGCTGGTAACGTAGATCATAGTGCTGCAGGCGCTGCTGCCAGTTCAACTGCTGCTGCCGGCGGCAGCAGCAGCAGCAGCAGCAAGCCAATGCAGCACACGGTCCCAACAGCTAGGGTTCTTCTAGAGCAACTGAAACATCCGTTGATGTTGGCATTACAACAAAATATTGTTGTTTATGAAACAGAAGATGAGTTGTCAGATCTTGGTTATAGTGTTACTATGGAATGGGACCCTGATCAACTAACAATCTGGGACCGGACAAAACACGGCACTTGTTTGGTGGTTAGGAATGGTGTGCATTATGGGAAGCTAGCTGGATGCAAAGTTGTAGGGTTGGTGCGTAGATCCTTAGCAGCGGCAAAAGCAGCAGCAGCAAAACAACCGGAAATGAAGCCAGCTGCAGCAGCAGCAGTGGGGCAGCAGAAGAGTGGTGCTAAGCTAGATGCTCAGACAGCGGCAGCCATAGCGGCAGTGGAAAAGGCAGCAGCAGATAAGGCTGGCGATTCAGCAGCAGTGGCAGCAGCAGCGGAGCAGCGGAAGAGTAGTGCTATGCTAGATGCTCAGACCGCGGCAGCCATACCAGCAGTGGATAATGCAGCAGCAGGAAAGGCTGGCGATACAGCAGCAGCAGCAGCGGAGCAGCAGATGAGTGGTGTTATGCTAGGTGCCCAGACAGCGGCAGCTGTAGCAGCAGTGGAACAGGCAGCAGAAGAAAAGGCTGGCGATCCAGCAGCAGTATCAGCAGCTCCCAGCAGCAGTTCGACGGACAGTACCAGCGACACAGCAGGTGCTGCTAGGTTGTAGTTGGTTGTGCTGCTCTGTGATTTGGCTGGCTCCGTGTTCCACACCATTGTGAACTGGTGCATGTATGTTCATGTGGAGACCTTTTGAAAACTGATACGTGAAAACAATATCAACACCTAGTAATGCGTTCTGTTGCTCTTGTTCTTCATTGTCCTACATGCTTAGAAAGCGAGTGTATGTCAAGCATCTTACAGCACCTCGGGTGCGCGGACCTTGCCGATCGCACTGCTGGCGGTGGGTTTTCGTTCAGAAAGCAGGTTTTGAGTGAACTTGGTGTCAGCATATCCTTGGTTCGTCGTTCTCCGAGGCGTTCTCCGTCACGCGGTGCTGGCCGTACGGTAGTCCAGACATTCGTTATCGGCGCTGGTTTTCTCCGTGCACTGTGTCATTTTGGGTGACAGACGCCGCAAATGTATCTTGGTGGTGCGCACTTACGGAAGTGAGCAGAGTTGACATCAAGTTGTGGTTGTTGTTCATTGAACAGAAGCTTGACAGCAAAGGGGGATAACTGATCAACACGACAGGATCCCTGCTCTTTATTCGGCTCGGCCTGACACACTGATGTACCGTACCGAAGATACTCGCCGCTGGCAGTGCAGCCCACCGGGCCGGCTGCACACTAAAGCTCGTCTTGCGTCCGCCTTTGACCCAAAGAGCTCGGAGGCGCGCCGGTTGCCGTGTGGTGTACAGCACATGTCACGCTCAGCAGCAAGCAGTCTTCTTCTTCTTCAGCAGCAAGCACGCGGGCGACCCCACTCAAGCACGCGGGCGACCTCACCGGATGCGCGACCTGCTCGGCAGTTCACAGCTCGGCCTGCCTTGCTCGCACAGAAGCCCTGAATGCCATACAGGATCATAGCAGCAAATACTCGTGAGGATGCAGGCGCGCGTCAGTGCCAGGCCACACTGATTGAGCATCAAGACTTTCGCCTTGAGTAGGATGAATGGCCCGCTGAGGGATGCCGCAACCGATCGGAGCTTCTGGCATGTCCACTTTCAACGAGCACTGCATGAACAACACCTAATCAAATAAGCAACTGAGCTCGTACGTATACGGCGGTGGACAAATTAGCAGTACGTATACGGCGGTGGACATGTTAGCAGTACGTATACGGCGGTGGACAAGTCAGCAGTACGTATACGGCGGTGGACAAGTTAGCGGCACATGACGTCGCACAACTGCGGCGTTCCCAAATTACTTCGGCAGCCTGCGAGCACTCGGCAAAGTCTGGCAAAATCGACCAAGCCGAGGTGACGGAGGCACAACCGAGCTGGCACTAATCACCCAATATTCTGTTTCCTTCACAAGACTTCTGTTACCTGTTGCTTGTGGCCAGCTAGTCGCAGCAGAGTCTGCTAGATGCTTTTGGGTAATTGGCCAACATTCCTGTTATAGTAACACATCTGCTGCTGCTGAATACTACGCAACTTACAACTTATCCATACACAAAATTGTATTGCAAATCAGTTTGCCAGCATTACGTCATCTGTCATCTGTGGCTCCAGACTTGTACCCGTAACATCACTTGGCCTACTACACCCACAGAGGAATAACAGAGCAATAACATGGCACAGCAGCATCTCTGGTCCTCCTCGCCATATTGCTGCTGTCCATGCGATCAATCAAGCACTGCACACAGCTACATGCATGCAGCTGTCCATGCGATTCATGAATCCATGTGCCTAGATGAGGCACTAAAATGATTACACAGTCTGCGCCGACACATCTCAACTTGCAGCTTGCTTGTGCGTGCTTGCATTTCCAAAAGACCACACCCCCAGCTGATCTTGTGCCAACAATGTGGGCCAAAACATTATCCGCTGTGTAACAAACCATCCCAATGGGCTTGCCCGGGTGCTTGCGCTAATACCTAACATCCGAGCATTGCACGCTGCAAACTACCACCACTTGACAAACCACACGGGGACACTAGCAAGTGTGTGCTCGCCAAGTTCATAATCATCCCATGTGTAAGCTTCAACGCTAATGTATCCACACAGCATACCGGCCTTATTGCAAGCAGCCTGCAGCTCTTCACTGATGTGGCTGCTGAGGGCTTGATCCAAATCCACAAGCTTTGCCTCCCAGCACTCGTTCATCAACTGCACGAGGCCAACTCCCTTACTGGCTGCCGCTGGGCTGGCTGCCGCTGGGCTGGCTGCCACTGGGCTGGCTGCCACTGGACTGGCTGCCACTGGACTGCCAGCGGCTGGGCTGGCAGCGGCTGGGCTAGCAGCGGCTGGGCTGGCAGCGGCTGGGCTGGCAGGGGCTGGGCTGGCAGGGGCTGGGCTGGCAGCGGCTGGGCTGGCAGGGGCTGGGCTGGCAGCGGCTGGGCTAGCACTGGTCAAAGGAAGCCGTTTGCACAGATTGTTGCCGTTAAGGCTGTCGTCATCAACATATTTGAGTCTCGCTCCCATAGGATTGCAAACAACCTTCTTCGATATACGGTGCAGCAGATTGGCCCACGGCTTTGACAGGACCTCGTCGCCTTCATCTGGCATATCATGGTCAGGGAATCGTTCCGGCCGTATGAGGTACACTTGTAGGGCTTTGGCACGGTCCGAACTGTTTGTCGCTGCGGTGGGCACCCCTTTGATGACATATAACACAAGGTTATCACCTTGGCCTACTTCAAAGGGTTTGATATCAAGCATAAGCTGGACTGCATGCCGTGCATAGGCCCTGTAAAGCATGAACATAATTCATCCCTGTGATCAGCAGTTAGGAAAAAAATACGACGGCAAAATGACATGCTGCAATGCACACGTTACATAATGGGTGGAGGCTGCGGCCCTACAACACCGAACCAGATGGCATAAACTGCACAAGCTTGGTTAAGCACGGTTGAGCTGGAGGTCCTGGTAACAGTTTCTTTTGTGAAAATCAAGCGTGGATGATGGTGCTGTGGCACCATTGGGTGAAGCCGACAAGCGTGTGCAAGTTGGCTCAACAATGCAAAAACAGGAAGTTCCGGCTTACTCTACAAAGCTGAAGACAACCTTGGTCTTCTGTTTTTGACCACATGTCTGTTCAGAGCCAAGTGCCAAGTGCTGACTGCGGCCAAGTTAGCAATCAACCAATTTTCTCTGCAATAAGCAACCAGGTAGTACCTGAGAACAAGGTGAATGATCCTAGCATCATGCAGCTTCAACTCAGTCAAGATGGCCCAGGGCAACCAGTCGCAGACAGCTCCTGGCAGCTTCAGGTATGTAGAGATTTCACACAGCCCTGTCAGTGTTGCTGCTGGTGAGTTGTTGCAGATGCTCAGCAGGTCGTCCAGTGTGGAATTATCGAACTTGCCGTTCCTGCAGGCACACCAGATGTGTACACATGTGCCATCAAGTTGTGGTATGTTTTGAGGGGTTTAAGCTGGGGCTTGAAACCCTGCATTCAGCACGTTATGCAAGGACTGCAACCTTGCGGAGTGCCAGCATGATACCATGAGCATGGTAGACTGCAAAACTTCCAATGCAAGAGTGTCATGTGCTGCAGTCATGGCATAAGACAAGCCACAAAGGGGAAGTGCGGGCAAACATCATGCTTGCTCTAAAATCTACCAGCTAGTCGTTGGCAGATGCCACAAGATGTGCTGTGGGTGTCCGCAGGTGCCATGTGCTTTGTGGCACCAACCCATCCCGATGCGGTGGTGGAGTTGTGCCTAGCAGACCGAGTCAACAGCAAAATGCAGGCCTGATTCAGGTGTAGTTACCTGTACAGCGAGGCGATGGTTGCTGCTGGTGCAGGTAGCAGCTTCATAGGGTTGTCAGGCATGGCGTCTAAGTCGATGTCACCGTTATCAGCTGTTACATCAGCACAGCTTGCCAGCTGGGACAATAGGCTCTCGGGGTACCTCTGCAGCTCGTCGTCCGTGAGCTGCACCTGGTGACGCTTTGAACCAGAGCGCGTTAGCAGCGTTATCAGCATTTCATTTGTGATTGTTGCCCCGAGTTATCAGCTCCACGTAAATGGCGAACAAGCTTACAAGCTCTGAACGGCAGCAACGCAGTCGGGTGGGTGTCGACTCCGTCAGACAGGAGCTGACTGCGCATCAACAACAAATGCAGCTTTAAGCGGTCAGAAAAACTGCCCTGGTAAATGAACCCCTGTAATCGGCTGACACCCGCCGTTCTATCACCTTGCAACGTTGCCGGCTAACCGTGCGGTCAGGCTAGGGGGACAGTTGGTACTGCTCCTCTCCAGCCGGACAGCGAGTGATGCTGGTACTTGGTGATAAACTGTGAAGTCTACAGCTGACACGTTCTCCTACTTCTGAGGATAGACGGGCTCCCGCGGAACGTTCTCGGCCGGTGCAACCCGCCGATGATCGGGCCAATATCATGATCGGGTGCCCGGATAAATCCGGGCAAGTTGCAGCTGGTGTCTGACCGGATCACCAGCAAGGAAGTCAACATACTCCTGCCGCTGGCCCTTTAATGTCTCAGATACCAGTAGTTTGTCACATTGTGTAGCAACTATAGACCAACTGCTAGAATGGATTGTTTATGAAAGACTCCAGTTCGACTGGTGCACTGCTGTGCCCAGTTTGCGATGCTGGTCATCTTGGCCATGCTGTGACGCTGTGGAAGGTTGCATGTTGTGACACAGTTAGCGTGCCCCTGCGTGACTTATGCAGCTGGCTAGCCAATCAAAGACAGCATCAGGCACACAAAATCCGATGTGAGTACATGCCTGTGTAGTACAATCGACATGTATTGGTGCTGTCTGCCGCCAATGACCTGTTACAAATGAGTGAACAACCACTCTAGCAGTTATGCCACCCACCTAGCACGTTCTGCAAACAATCTGGAAGTGACTGAGCCATGCAACAAGTCAGATGCGCTGGCAGAGCTGCAGTGCTATGTGTCGTGCTGAATCGTCGGCACATGCTTGGCTACGAGCAGTAGTACTACTTGCAATGCCACAGCTTCATCCAGCTAACGGCACGGCAGTTGCCAATTACTAATGCTACACACCCATTGGATGACAGATTGATGAAGTCAGCCATTGACCCTTGTTTTTTTGGAATAAACATGACTGCAAAGGCAGTTGCATGCTTAGCAGGACCGCACAGGCATTTGCCTGGCCTGCTGCTAACTAAGTATAAGTTTGACATACATGGCAATATGCTCAAGACGCACTGCAGGGACACAGCCTCCATCATGTGGCAGTCTGACGTGATGCCAAATGAGCTGTTAATGTTTGTGACATGTCACCGCAACACTGTTACAACCATGTTGAACCAACTTTGTCTCAGTAATACAACAGCCCAGCAGCCGCCGATACTGGGAGCACGTAGCATGCTTGCGTCCAGCGTGAGACTGATAGCTAGTTCAACTCTGCTTAGAGAGGTGCACAAAGGCTCAGTCCTCGCCACAGCACAGCACTACAGTACCTGAAACATGCTGCAGCAGCGGCTGTTCACGGCATATGCTGTCGACTTAAGCTTTAGTAAGCTTGCGTATGCACTACAATATCTGGTTGTGCAGCCATACAGCGCTCTGCTTGCGGGCTGTTCAAGTTCGACTAGGGGGAGGCAACCATGCCGCAGCGCGGGGTCAAGTGCACCCAGCGCGAGCGTTCAAGTGGCTGCAGATGACTGTTATCAGTCCACAAATCTGATCACGTGTGACGGGCGTACCATGGAGCTACTGGTTCCACCACCCAAAAGTAGCGGGCACAGCAGCATCAGTGAGCGTCCAGCCGAATCCATGCTATTTGCGGGGCAGCCCTCGCGGCAATTGCATCCGGCTATCAGCAATGCTACAGGTGCGGTGTGACAATGAGCAGCGGACCGCTTCCGTGTGCTCACAACAGTTTGCGGCTGTTTAGCAGTCAACTGCTACACAGACTACTGCTGGACTTGGCTGCCTGATAGCCACTCATGACTGAGAGCCACGCAACCTCTCCGGACATTTCTGTACGTAATGTCCAGCTTTTACAGCTGATTACGCACACATGTGTCTGCAATGGCTCGACAGTACCACGTATGCTGTAATGCTCTGCAATCCATCTGCAATGGCTGTTTTGCAGCGCCACCCCAGATGCTGCTCGACCTCAGTTATGTGCTGCCGTTGTTTCTGATGATTCTTCTGCAGCTTCTCGTTGCTTCAGCACTGGCAGCAGTGCAAGTGGTTACCCGGGCAGCAGCAGCAGCAGCAGTGGTGGTGGTGGCACTTTGCCACCTATGTGCCAAGAACTGCAGCAGCAGCAGCAGCAGCCTGTGGCACTTCTGTGT
>NSMO01014811.1:0-12167 GCA_002588565.1 Coelastrella sp. UTEX B 3026 | reverse complement strand
CTACACAAGATCTCGTAGACGTTCATGTGATCAATGCATCACGTGCGCTGTCGCATGCTGTCCGCGAGATGTAGATTACGGACGATGAAAGTCTTTCGTCGGGGCAGCTTCTCATTTGTGGTGCATCTTTTCCGGAACATTTGTTACATACATCCACATAGTCCTCATTTAACTTGCTTGAACAGCCCAAGTCATGACCACCACCACACAGCCCCTTGACCCGACCTGCTGCTGTGTCTGCGACCATCCCCAGGTCTCTCGCGCCAGCGTGATCACCCACGTGACCGCAGAGCGCGTCCAGGCCCCCACAACCGCCAAGACAAGCAGCAAGATCACAGACCAGAAGCCCACAGTCATTATCACTGGTGCATCATCTGGTTTGGGCCTCAATGCTGCTGCTCAGCTGGCTAAGTCTGGTGACTGGCATGTGATCATGGCATGCAGGTGCGAAAACACAGCATATCACAGCACCAGCAACCTGTTGTGCTGTCTTGTTTCAGAGTTGCATTGCAAACGTTTGCTGGGTTGCTTGAGAAACTGACGCCTGCCAGGGCTTAAGCCTGCCATGGCAAGTCGTCTTCAGAATTGCTCATCATGAGCCTCATAGAATGCCAACGCATTGTCACTGTCGACACCAATGAGGATGGCCCCTGCTTCTCCCTCTTGTGTTGATGTAACAATACTAGAGAGAGCAGCAGGGACCATCCTCATTGTGGCCGGCAGTGACAATGCATTCGTGTTCTATGAGGGCACTGTCAGGCCTCATCGTCAGGATTACCTCTGCTACACATTCAACAGTCATCTTTTGCATGATTAAACTAGCCTCACTCCAAGTGGCCTAAACGTTGCTGCAAAGATCCTGGCAAAGGCGGCTGCTTGAGCACATCCTCTGCAGTCTCAGCCTGCACCACCAACCATCCTTACCAGCAAGCGAGGTCACATACATGAGAATGCATGCAGAAGGACAGCTGTGTAGTCGAGCATATGCATTAGACACCAACCCTTAGCTGGCCCTGTGTCGTTCCACATCCCCGATACCCCACACCAAACACTTCCCAACGCTGAGGTGCCAGATGGAATATAGCTTATGAACGTCCAAATTCAAATCCCACAGATTGCATCTGACGTTGTGTCTTGTATCCTAACCCTATATTGTTGACCCTGGTGTCATCTCATTGTGTCATTCCTGCCTCCTACTCTTTCATTTCCGCCACAGGGACTTCTCCAAGGCCGAGATGGCGGCCAAGAAGATGGGCATGCCCGCCGGCAGCTACACCGTGATGCACCTCGACCTCGCATCACTCAATTCAGTCCGCAGCTTCGTCGACAACTTCCGCAACAGCGAGCGCCGCCTGGATGCCGTCGTGTGCAACGCCGCCGTGTACTTGCCAACTGCAAAGGAGCCCACATTCACTGCTGATGGCTTTGAGTTGAGCGTGGGTACCAACCATCTGGGACACTTCTTGCTGGCTCGTATGTTGCTGGAGGACCTTGACAACAGCCCATCTGAGAAGCCAAGGTGTGTGTTGGGTTAGCCTGGGGTGCGTTGCAGTGCCAGGTCAGCTTAGGGTGCATTGAGTGGATAGTCAGCGTGGGGTGCATTGCAGCGCCACGACAGCATGGGGTGCATTGCAGTGCCAGGTCAGCATAGGGTGCATTGCAGTGCCAGGTCAGCATGGGGTCGCAGCGCCAGGTCAGCATGGTGTGCATTGCAGCGCCAGGTCAGCATGTGGTCGTAGCGCCAGGTCCGCAAGGGGTGCATTGCAGTGGATTGTCAGCATGTGTTGCAACAATTGTATTGCAGTGCCACGTTGGCGTGGGTTCGCAGCGCCAGGTCATATCAGCATAGGGTGCATTGCAGCGCCAGGCCAGCATGGGTGCATTGCAGTGGTATGTCAGCATGGGTTGCATCACCATGCACCATTAGCATGCCGGGCAAGCGCACAGTGTTCGCAATGCTTGCAATCAGTCCTATGCTCATCAGACGTGCACTCAGCCATCTGGTAGTTCATACGTTTCTGCAATGAAGTTTCTTGAGAGCAGTTGCTCAAGGTCTCAGGGCTGCAGTGTGTTCTGTCTATCAGATGCCCTAGCATGCATTTGCTGGTAGCATCAGCAGTGCTTGCCGCTTGCTAGCATCTCCACTCGCCGTAGCTCTGCCGTTACAGTACATCACAACATGCATTGCGTGTGTCTTTCTCCACAGGATGGTGATTGTTGGTTCCATCACTGGAAACACCAACACCCTGGCCGGTAATGTGCCCCCCAAGGCTGATTTGGGTGACCTCAGCGGTCTGCTGGGCGGTGCTAGCATGATTGATGGAAAGGAGTTCGATGGCGCTAAGGCATACAAGGATTCAAAGGTGTGTGATAACAGCAACATAACATATCAAGTAACACGTTTTAGTATGACAGCTGGAGTTGGTGACCAGCAGGCAGTGCAGCAACAACTTGTTGTAAGTATGCAGTTTGGTGTGCCTAGAGTGTTCTGGAAGATGGCATGTATATCTGTTCTTTTCCACATACGGCTAAACCCCCTTCTGCTGCTCCTGCTTAACCTCAAAATCGCCCGCAGGTCTGCAACATGCTGACAATGCGTGAGCTGAACCGTCGCTACGGAGGTGGCAAGGTGCTGTTCAGCAGCTTGTACCCGGGTTGCATTGCCGAGACTGGTCTGTTCCGCAACCACGTCAGCCTGTTCCGCACGCTGTTCCCAGTGTTCCAGAAGTACGTCACAAAGGGATACGTCAGCGAGGAGGAAGCTGGCCGCCGCCTGGCACAGGTATGTACTGGCGCATGAGGCCTCAAGCGTCTTTGACTAGTTGCCTAGTAGATTGCATATGGCTTGTCTGAGTTGCTTGCTTGCAAAAATTTTTGGTGCAGCATGCGGGCTTACGCATGATGCTTTGCTTAGCTGCCGAGTACACTAGTTATTTTGGCTTCCTGACATCAGCTATGACTGTGTGCTGATATGAGCTTCCATGTGTTTCCATGTGTGAAATGGTAGTACAGCAATGGGGCTGCTATTCTGAGGATTGTCAGTAGATGAGTAGATAGTTCAGCCTGGGTGGCTCTTGCATTGGATTCATCAACTGGGACTGCATCTGAGCTTGCTGGGTCTGTGCCTGCGCTTCGTCGTCTTCAACACACATCGTTGTGGACTCCCACTTGGGGCAAGGTGATGTGCAACTCACATTACAGACACACAACTTGCCTGAGGTCTCTCTCAAGTGCCCTTCAAGTGCGTGATGCCCTAGTAATAAATCTCTCTGCTACATGGTGCTGCGTTGCCCCTACAGGCTGTTGCTGACCCCAGCTTGGGCAAGGGAGGTGTGTACTGGAGCTGGAACAACAATACCGGCGCCTTCGAGAACCAGGTGTCAGAGGAGGTGTCAGATGACGGCAAGGCAGCCAAGCTCTATGAGATCAGCGAGAAGCTGGTTGGCCTGGCATAAGTAACAGAATAACAATGGTTATAACAGTTGTTACTTTGTTGTTTGGCTTGTGAGCTGTCTATGAGGGTTGCGGCTAGGATACTGCATTCCCAGACGTGACACTACTTGGCTGGCAAGATCTCGATCGAGTGCGGCAACGAGTCTAATGCCTTTTGTCTGAGTGCCCATTGGTACTTGGGTCAGGGCTGTTAGTGTGATGTCTAGTGGACGCTTTTCAAGGCTAAGAGGAGTGGCTTTCAGTGATGCATGCATTATCAGCAGCACAAGTGGGACCTTGCCTGCTTGTTCATTTCTGATGCATTTGTTGCTTGAAAGCAGAGACTTGGAGGTATGGCTTGAAAGCTTGAATGGTATTGCTTGAGGCTGCTCACAGTGTCGCCAGTTGATGTTGGAAGGTCGAAAAGTGTACCACCTTGTATTGTACAATGTTGATGTTTTGTGTAGTGGCAGTGGTGGTGTGATGCCCTGAACCTTGGAGCCCCTTTGAAGCGGTTGTGGCAGCTGAGAGTTTGTACATACAATGTGACAGCAAAGTAAGGGTCTTCTGGAGGTTTATAGCTATCTGTATGACACAGAGTCTGGGGCTTGATGGCTGGGCTGGGTTTAGGGCTGTGCTGCGCTGTGGGCAGTGCTGTTTCTGGCACAGGGGTTAATAGGGAAGGCTGGGATGGGCCAGGGTTTTGGGGTCCAGGGAGGGACAGGGTGGGGTTTTGGGGCTGGGTGTTGTCACCTGTGTTTGTGAGCAGGATTATATGCATGTGTGAAAACCCTTTCATGAACCATTTGTTGCGCAAATTGTGTTAGAGGCTTCCGGCACTTTCTACCGTTTTGGAGTTGTAAGACTTACTGTCGTATCGGCAGAACTGTTTTGACTGTTTGTACACTGTTTCCTGCATTGGTATCAGATGACGTTTTCCGCATTTACGAATTCTCACATGAGGCATGCGGTGTAGAGTGCTGATGCCGTGAACAAACAGTCCTGTAGGTAGTGTGGCAGTCAATAATATATGACATTATATGCATCGTGCTGTTTGAATATCTCAACAATCTCGGATGTTAATCTGCGGTCGGAACAGTCGGCGGTTGGCTGACTGATGGCATGCAGAGTGAGGTCAGTTGATCCGGGACCGGCGCAGCTGCGCTGTAACGTACTTCGACTCGAATCATTCGTTCGCCGGGCGATGGAAATGGCCGCAACGGTCAGAGACTCTGACTCACCGTGAGCCATCGTTCCACTATGTTTGGCACTCTATGTTGCATGAGCTAAACTTTACTATGTCACACCAGCTCTTTAACAACCTGTCTGAAATCAGGGTGTTCAACTTCGAAGTTCGTACCAACCAGTCCAAAGGCAGCGTGGCTGTCGCCCGGAACTAACGTTATGACGTCATCGCCGAGGACGGCTATGGTGACGGTTAAACATCACTAACACTCATTTTTTGGCGGTATTTAGTACCAACCCGCTAGCTATAGCGCGGGTCAGAGGCAATGCTCTCGGCCTGTACTGGCGCCGCCAGGTCGGGCCTGAGGCAAGATCACGTGAAGGCTGCTTTAAGCAACTTGCACAGCGCCTATTTTGATCCTGCATGAAGCATGCTTTGTGCTCGGCAGCGTCATGTCATGCGTCCGACTGCAACTGCGCGTTCTGACCATCATGTAACTTCACACTGCACTGATTGGAAGTAACTGAAGGGGTCAAAGTCGTTGGCAAGAGCTGCAGTCGCAAGGAACAACACCCCTGGACAGATTTATGCAGTTGCTCCCTGGCAACCAGATCCTGAACCTGCTGTACATCCATAACAATGACTTCCAGTCTTGATCAGAACATCAGTCAAATCATCCAACGAACTTATATCCCACACAGTCAACCCCTTCCGTTGTTGCTGCTGCTGCTGCTGCTGATCTGTAGGTTCTGGCACATCCTGACTGCTGCTGCTGCTGCCATCTGTGGCGGCAGCAGCAGCAGCACTGTGTGATATGACAGGCATGTCCAGCTGCTGGTTGAAATCACAGTCATATATTCTGCCGTCCCAGGCGACTGAAAGTGTTTCATGGCACATTAGGCTGGGTACAGAGGCGGGGTTGAATGCCTCAACAAGTAGCTGCATGTACTCTGACAACTTGTTCTGCCTGCACAGCACCAGCAGCAGCAGCGGCAGCAGCAGCAGCAGCTCTGACTGCAAGAGAGGCATTAGATCATAGGCATGTCTAGCTGTCAAACATCCTGCTGCCCCATGCTGAAAGGGTTTCATGAAAGTGTTTCATGGCATATTGGGCTGTGTACTGAGGCGGGGTTGAATGCTTCAACAAGTAGCTGCATATACTCTGACAACTTGTTCTGCCTGTAGCACAAACAAAAGTGACGAATAATGGAAAAAATGTGAGAACTAAAGGGACAAACACAAACTTGGACAAGGTAATCAGTTGGACAACATTAAACTGTGTACTGCAGCAGGGTTGATTGCCTCCACCCCCAAGTAGCAAAATCTCGACAAGCATTCAGTAAACCAACTAGAGCTGGGCGCAAAGAAAGTATGTATGGTCATGCGATGCCATACAGTAAAAATAGTGAAATTGAATGGTTGTAACAGTTGCTGTTGTTCTCTGGAAAAAGAAAAATCTGCCTGTGAAACATTGGGCGCGCCGGGGCCGATGACCGCATGGCTATGGCTGACTGACAGCAACCGTTGTTAGTAAGTCAGGCCATGCCCACCTGATGAGCTGGTCTGCAAATCTCTTGATGGGCATGTTGTTGAGACATAGCAGAGAGTTGAAGACGATGCCATGAGTCTACAGCAGCAGCAGCAGCAGCAGCGAGCGTTAACAAGCAGTTGTGTATGGTGGCGTTTGCTCGCATCTATACCTTGAATATTTTATTTAGATAACAACAAGGCACAAATGTGATGGACTCCATAAATGTTGGGATACCATAACGACAGATAACAGGTTTTAACGCATGTTGACACAAAGCTAAAGAACGACGCTGAGGCGATACAAATATTGGCCCTTCTTGAATTCGCACTTCATACAATATTGGCTTGTATACAGGCTCACGAAGCTGAACAAACCATGCTGAGACATTCAGTACTTCCATAAGCAAAATTCCTGGTGATTTGCTCAAAACGTGGGCCATGCCTGATTGCGTTTGCTAAGCACATGCACAAGCACGTCTGCTGCAGAGCCAGCACAGGGGTTTAGGGTTAGGGTTTAGGGTTTTGGGAACCCTAAACCCTACAATTCTGCAGAGCCAGCACAACCGGCGTCCCTTGTCCGAGTGACATGTGAGCACATACCAGTGGACTTGTGGCGGCCCCTTGCATGTAGCATGCAGCAAATTGCTTGGGATTCTATGTTGCATGAGCTGAACGTCTATGTTGCATGAGCTAAAACTTCTATCTTGCATGAGCTAGACAACAAAAAATAACATCTCCAATGTCGCATGAGCCAAACTTCAACTTCAGGACATCTGACTAACCTCTTGTAGCTCCTGTTGATATACCGGCTCCAACTTGGACTGTGGCGGTGCTAAGAACAGGCCCCCAGGGTTGTATACGAGATCTAGAATTAGTCCAGAGTCTGGCTGGCCATAGCCAACTGCATTCAGCATCTGTAAGCCCTGCAGGCAGCAACAGCAGCAGCAGCAGCAGCAGTCATTCACCACAAGTACATGCTTTGAAGTGTGTTTTGTTGAGGCTTGCTGTTGAGGTTTGTGTTATGAAGGCCCCAGGGTTGTACACCAGATCTAGAATTAGTCCAGAGTCTGGCTGGCCATAGCCAACTGCATTCAACATCTGCAAGCCCTGCAGGCAGCAGCAGCAGCAGCAGCAAGGTTAGCACAAAGTGTTGCCTCGAAGCCGCCAGGCTTGGAGTCACCAGATCGACTTGGAGTAACCAAGTTGAGAACCAGCCTGCTGCCTGGTGTGGCCGTAGGACCCTGCATTCAGCATGTATCAAGCCGGACAGCATTGGTGGCAGCAGCAGCAGCAGCAGCAGCAGGGACGGTGATGCCTCATTGACATCGTCTGCACCAAGCCTATCCAGCATCCACGTGAATTGAAACCCAGGCTCAGTGTAGATGCTAAAGGCCGTTTGCATTGACTACATCAAACGGTAGGGAATGTGAAGTCGCCCCAACACACACATTACCCTCCCTTAACTTACGCTAGCGCTCTCTTGAAAGCGCTATGCGGAGCTCATTCATTCATTCATTCATGACTACGTCACAATCAGCCTTCCATATCGGGTGCAGTGTTCAACTCAGTTATAGAGAGTTCAGCACATATGCATGCTGACTGCGCATGCTACAGCAGATACAAGTGAGCCTGTCGCCTATGAAGACTGTCATCAGATACCACCCAGATTACCAAACATGCTGTTTGGAACGCCACGTCAACCAGGTCCCTGTTCTACTGGCACCGGAAAGCACTCAGTATCAACTTTGCATCTGGGGTGTTTTCTATGCACATAAGCAAGGGGAATCCGCCAGGACTCTGCACTTGCCAAGTGCAACCGTGTCGGCCAGAAACTGTGCAAGCAGGCTAAAACAACACCCAGGCACGTGAACACTAGCCATGAAGTTTGATGAAATCATCAGAGGTGTTGAAAGCCATCCAGGAATGCACCCGCACCTCAATGCTGCGCTCAAACACGCCCCGGCCGCGCTGTTTGTCAACGTTGCTTTGACTATAACACGGTAGACTCGCCACGACCCTGCAATTGTGTTTGGCCAAAAACTGTGGCGTATCTTCTTGACCGGGTTCACACAGAACTGTCAAGTTGCATCGGTCGATGATTCGGATATCGGGCCGCAACTTTCTGGCCTCTTCGACAAGATACCTGGTACAAAATCAACAGCAGCAGCAGCCATCATTGCGGTTTCAACTGTCTGAAAGAGACTGAGCCATGGATCTTCTTGACCAGGCTCACAGAGCACTGTCAAGTTGCATCGGTCGATGATCTAGATGTCGGGCCGCAATATTCTAACCTCTTCGACAAGATACCTGGTACAAAAACAACAGCAGCAGTAGCAGAAGCTGATTTGAGTGAGTTGAGTTCAGGTGCTCTTGCAGTGACATCCAGACATGTCACATCCTCACTGTCAACCAGGACTACTGCGGCCACAGTGGGCAGGAGTGGTGTGTCAACTCAGCCCCACTATCACTTAACCCCACGAACCAAGAAACACTGTGCTTGCACTTTGAAAACAGTAGGCCATATTATCGGTATTATCGAGCAGCAAGTTCTGGTGCTCCCCCAGTGACATCCAGACATGTCATGTCACTGTCCAACCAGCAGCTGGTTGATACTGGCGCAACAGTTGAAAAGTTCGTACCCCCTCCTCAGAAATATCAATCACTTCCAATCAGGTGCTGTGCTTCACTAGAAGCGACAAACTGGCAGTTTGTTGCTTCTAGCGAAGCACAGCACCTGATTGGAAGTGATTGATATTGATAACGTGGCACATTACGCCTTTCAAGAAATGAGACACACCTCAACCGAGAGTCAAGTTCTGGTGCTCCTCCTGTTGTGTCGAGACATGTTATATCTCCACTATCAGCCAGCAGCTGTAGACAGCGTTCAGCTGTGGCCCTATCCATCATTTGGTATAATGCTTTCAAGCCCTCAGAATCAAAACCTCTCGTACAGATCATTCTATCTTCGGTGTCCTACACACTTGAATTGTGAGGTGAGTTTCTGGTGCTCTTCCTGTTATGTCCAAGCATGTTATATCCCCACCATCAGCCAGCAGCTGTTTCCCCCCCCCCACCCACCCCCACCCCCGCCCCACAAACGATCAATTCCGACCGCTTATTGTACTTCTCTCAAAGAAATCGACTGTTATACACTTTCAGGCCTTCAAAATAAACAATACCACTCAATCCTTGTATACCTCGGTGTGTGACTCACCTGAATTGTGGGTTGAATTCTGGTGCTTTTCCTGTGATGTCCTGACATGTCACATCGGCAATATCAGCCAGCAGCTGGTCCTCAAAGAAACATTTAACATCTTAAATCAGCGGCTGATGCTGCTATACTTTGCTAAAGCGGTGCACTTCTATGACTCGTTCCAGCCTTCGAAACAACCAAAACCACTGGCACAGACTATTATATGTCCCTGTGTGTGACTCACCGGAATTGAGTGTTGAGTTCTGGTGCTCCTCCAGCCATGTCATGACGTATCACACCCTTACCATCAGCCAACAGCTGGTCCCCAAAAGAAACCAAAAACCTCCAAATCCAGCTGAACTCTCCCAATACCAATGGATTCTTATGACATTTTCAGGCCTTAAACTTGAGCACCCGGCGCAAATGATAATAAGTCCCCGTGTGTGACTCACCTAAATTGGGAGTTGAGTTCTGGTGCGCCACCTGTTAAATCCAAACATGTTATATCTTCACTATCAGCCAGCAGCTGCAGGCAGCGTTCAGCTGTGGCCCTGTCCATCATTTCTGTGCGAGCAGGGGAGCTTTCCACATGGCAGTGGGTGCAGGCCTACATGCACACCGGCATACATGGCTGGACAGCTCCTATATAACGGCAGGTTATATTCCAAACAAAAACTTCACCACGAGTTGTTTTCAATGGTAATTTCATGGCACATTGGATTCGTTTGAGCTATAAACCAGCATGAAGAAGACATGCAGCTGTCAGGTGCTGCAAAATGAGTTGCAGGTGCCAACAGCACACTCATGTTGGCCTGTGGCCGCCCCTTGCATGTATAATACAGCAACTTGCTTGGCATTCTTAGCTGCATGAGCTAAACTTCACTCTTGTTGGCCTGTCCATTATGTTCCCACCCATGTACATGTGGCGAAGCTCACCATATGACAGTGTGTACAAAAAAAGAACCCCGTATTATCGCACAGCCAGTGTTCTGCTTCTATTCAGGTATGTTTGGTACACGGTCCAGCGTTCAGAGGGTTCAGAGCATTCTAGAAGCAGGAGCAGAAGCATATATCGGGTGGCGGCCCCTTGCATGTAGCATACAGCAACTTGCTTGGCATTCTTTGCTGCATGAGCTAAACTTCACTCTTGTTGGCCTGTCCATCATTTTCCCACACATGTACATGTGGCGAAGCTCGCCATATGACAGTGTGTACAATAATCACCATGACAGTGCGTACAAAAAAGAACCCCGTCTTATCGCACAGCCTACCTGGTTACAGTACAGGCCGATGTTGAGCTGTAGTGTTGTACAAGTCCGGCGCTTCAGGGGCTCGAAACCAGCTTCCTGTGCAAAGCAGGTAAGCAGTTTCCTCTGAATTCTACTGTATGCATTGGACAGCAGTCCAGACTGCAGGATGATGACACAGCTGGAGACACATAAACAGCTGGAACATGAACTACACAATGATGCAGCATTCAGCAGCAGCAGCAGAACAAATGAAAGGGAAATTAGTAACACCTGCGGCTGCAAGATGGATCATATTTGCGAGGTGTGCATGAAGTGTGCACAGCACACGCAAAACCACACTGTCTTAGGATGAGATCCCGCACGTCACACCACCTCATGCTGCAGCAAAGAATGCCACTGGAAAGTTAACACAAAACAATCAGCCTCTGAGATGGGGCGAGGGACCAATGGCCACAGACCTATGGCTTGTGGGTAGCTTAATAACATATATTGAATGTAACAATGTAGATGAGTGGCGCTGCGAACTATGTAGGTAAGTGGCGCTGCGCAGGAAAGCACCGGGCGAAACACCGACCTGTGTGCGTAAATCGGCGTATTAGCCGGATACGTGTGGGTACAGACGATCTCACAAACTCAATAGTCTGTACAGCTAGACTAAACTTTGGGCAGACCAAACAGTAAACAGTTGTGACTCAGCCTATTAGCCGGATCGTGTGGGTACAGACGATCTCACAAACTTAATAATCTGTACAGCTGCAGAACACAATTTCGGGCACACCAAAAATAGTTAAATTTTGGAATACTTGCTCAGTGGCAGTTCATGTTATATCATACATAAAACAACCTACTGCTGCTTGTTGCTAGGGCCCAGCACTAACCTGCAGCCGCTCCCTGAATGCTGGCAGCCCTAGGCCAGCCAGAGACCGTTTCCGAGCCTTGGCTTCTTCGCGAGAGAGTGCTGCTTGCCCTTTTGCCTGGATGGCGGCAAGTGTGGCTTGAAAATCTGAATCTTGCTGCATAAGCTCGAGCGTTTGTGGAATGAGGGAGTCCCGAGCTTGTGGCTCTGTTTGAGGTGCGGCCGCATGGCACCTGCGAGCGGTGAACGTACGCGGTATATGTTGAGATATGGAATTGCGAGGGAACGGACGTGTTCGGACTGTCAGCTGCAACATGGAGCAAGCTGTTGCTGTGCTGCAGTAATGCCACTGTTTAGCGGATGTTAGGCTGCTTGATGCGGGTCATAACAGCCTCTTAGGATGCTATATGGCTGTTTATGAGCAAAAACCACAGATACGTGCGTCCACAGCAGATACGGGGCCAAACATCTGAGCTACTGCTGATGGCCAATCTGCTGCAACTGTGCTTTGGCCGACTGCACATGTGGCAGCGCCTAGTGTCCCACTCACCTCAGACGGGCATTAGACGCTACGTTCGCCCTGATGGGACATGCCACTGCACCCCATGACGAGAATGGAGCTCTGGTGGTCCACATACGAACTGATGAACGTAGCGAACAGCGAGTGTTCTCTTGCAGACTGCAGTTTTGCACACAATAGACTGCTAGGTGACATAACTG
>NSMO01014810.1:0-12174 GCA_002588565.1 Coelastrella sp. UTEX B 3026 | reverse complement strand
GTTGTTGTGCATCTGGAGTTAGGCAACTTGCGGTTGTGCGCTGTGGAGGGCAGGGTCTCCTGACAACGGTTCGATTGAATGTTGCTGGGATTTTGGTCCAGGATGCGATGGTCCATACGTCGTTGCTGTAGGGTTGGATACTGCACCTGCCTTTCTGAAAGTTACTGAGCCATGCAACGGGTTGGATGCGCTGGCAAGAGCTGCGGTGTCATGCATGGGGTCCGCCACCCAAAGAGCTCTCTCAGATCTTTTTGCCTTTGTGTCTATTAATAAATGACGGAGGGGCAGCAGTAGCTGGGGCGGGGACTCGAAGCGGGAAGCAAGGGAGGGGGTGGGGGGGGGGGGCAAGCGTTCGCGTTTTGAGCCCCAGGGCTGTGCAATGATGGCACGTGATTGTTATGTAAAAGAGACTGAGCCAATGCAAACAAGATTGATGCGCTGGCAAGAGCTCTCGTGCCATGCATGTGGCACGCCACCCGAAAGAGTCTTGGCTGCACATGACAAAGCTCTGACATTCTCTGACGCTGACACTTCAACCATTGTTAACCATTGTTATGTATGGTAGACGTTTGGTTGTTATCGGTATACGTAAAGCCATCATTTCATCGGGGTCCGCGCCCGCTGTTGTGTTGTCCAGATTCAGTCCCCTGGTACCATTACCGGTAATCAGCGTTGTAGCACAGTTTCAAACAAAATCTCAGCAGAACTCTTCGAGGACCGAGCACCAGGTGCCTGAGGTTGCCGACGCTCACAACCCGCGGTGGCACCCGCGCACTCGTGTGCATTGAGCCTCCGTGTCTGTACATAGCAATCTCATACGTAATCCAATCGGACACCGGCCGTGAACGCTGGCACGCTATACACGGCGTTTTCATAGGGTTCCAAGTCGGGCACGGACCTTAGCCACTGGCACGGATAGCAGTAACGCTGACTGTCGACAGCCGACGACGTCGGAGACGTTCCTCCGCGGGTGACATGGTGCTGGTGTCTAGCCGTGAGCCGTCCGTGAGTGACAACCACGGGACGACTCAGCATCAGCAAGTAGCAACAGATAAAAGGTCAATACACCGATGGGCATCATCAATCTCAGACCAGTGCGTCTTCTTATAGATTGTGGCACGGCAGCGCAGGTCGATGAATTACGGAAACTGAAGCGAAGCAACAACGAGCTCTGCATCGTTTGGCCGTTTGGCTGTGCGTTAGCAACAACAGGACAATACTCCAACTCCCATGGGCAGCGATAGACTGGCCGTTCTGGTGCCGATCACTAGTCGTCGATGCGGGTCTGCAAGTTCCTGCGAGACAGCTAATGCTCAGGCTCAGACGTCGACGGGCTTGCATGACGACCCTACCTCCAACGAAACTCTGAAAGCAGTGCTCAGCGGACTTCGAACGCTAGCTGCCTCCTTGCGATTCAGCAGCCTGAAATTAAACGACTCCAGCCGGTCACCGCGGAGTGCTACGTAGTATACCACTGGGGAGAGGGGTGCAAATATCTTGGTTCTGCTGGGCATAGACGCAGATGATGCCCTGCTCGTACCGCACAAGCAGGACTGTGTCGATGTATTTAGTGCAGCAGGCGTACCGGTGGAAGTGCTTCAGCTGAAGGACCACGCACCCGGGGAGCTTTGCGCGATTTGGTCCCGGATGGCTGAGGCGGTAGTTAATCAGTTTGGCTGCAACCTTGCTGTGTTACTCGGTGGGTATGCGAACGTCGCAAGCTATGGCGCGATCGCTGATCAACAAGGCATTCTGCTGGACACTGCAGCAATTCATATAGCATCTGCAGGTTGACATGCCTAGGGACAAGCCCAGCTGTACTTTGACATAAGACTGTGAGAGACTGTACTGCCGTACGCATGCCTATCATACAACTCTGACTCAGAGGCTGTCCCTGCAAATTATCAACTGATATGCTGAATACCTTCTTCTCAGCCTGTCAGTGCCAAACCCAGGCCATGCTGCGTTGCCATATGTATTGCTGCAGGTGATGACACGAAAGTATCCCCACCAGGCTGGCCCGACAAGGTCCTGACAAATTTCAACGAGCAGCCTGAACTCATGCTGCTGCTTCTCAACGATGCAACAGACCCAGGCTTCCCATCATTTCCAGTGCTGCGGGCTGATAGACACTTGGAGATATTTGCAAAGCTACTGCCGGATTGCTTCATCAACCAAGGTATGGTGGCCTCAAACCCTCAAGACTGAGGCCGTGTGTACAGCCCTGGCGGCAGAGGTTGCACTAGCAGTACTGAGGAGTTATGTAGCCGGCTTGTGCCCTACATAGCTTGTTGTTGCACATGGCCACGAATCGTTTGTAGCCAGTACATACATGGCATCCGATGTATGTTGCACTGTTGCAACAGATAAGGTAGTGCCCAGGTTTACAAGCCGGGCCCCCAGTATACTTGCCAGGGATTGCTAGCCAGCATGAGATTTGAGTGACAGCTACCGGTTGTGAATGTGCAGCCTATGAAGCTAGCTCTACTTCCGCTGATTGCATGTCTGTCACCACTGATTCAGGAGGTGACCCCTACTTAGCGGCCTTGTACAGACGCTGGTGTGGCTGTGTGGCTATGCTGCACGATGTCACGGTTGTTAACAAAGTTGGTGGCGTACAGCGCTCAGAACAGCCATACACACCACCAAGATACAACCGCCACACAGTCAACAAGCAAACTATGCTTGACGAGCTCAAGATTGGAACAGCACTGCTTGAAAAATGGCACACAGCAAACACATTTAACAGCTTGGAAGCAGCCAGATGTTTCAGTGATGGGCTGGATACAAACACCGCTAGTAGCTCTGGCAGCAGTAGACCATCGAAACAGCAGACAGCACCTGCTGGCCAGGATTATTGTGAACTTGCAGGCCCGTTCAGCGGCGATGGCGGTGGCAGATCTTCCAGCAAACGCTTGTATGATGGTGCAGCTGCTGTTTGTGCAACTCTAAGCAGCACCAGGAACAACAACAACATACAGCCCTGTCTGACATCAGCTCCTTCAAGCCCAGCAGGAAGATACAACGCAGCCCCAGCTGGCCGGCATCTTGCTGTGGATGTGTTGGTGCCCAGCTACCGTGTGGATGTGAGCTGCCTGCAAGGCATTGCTGATGCTGTGCTGTGAGTGTCAGCTTGAAGTGCAGCATTTCTGCTTGCCAAGCCTGATAGTATCACAGAGGAAGTGCTGTGTTACTGGCCAATGGTTACTGCAACTGTAACAATTGCACACATGTATGCACCTTTGAAGGTATGCTATAAGTGGTTTTCTGCACTGAGTCACAGCAATCTAGAATGAACACTGCAGTGCAGGGAAGTACTTACAGCATCAGTGATGATACCAATGCTTGAGCATGCGGCCTATCGCAATCGCAAGTCGCTGAACTGCTTCTGCAGGGTCCCCTCTACTCCAGATGCCCCACCATTCACACTGCATCCTTACTGCTGTGGATACAGGAGTACTGCTTGACACTGCCAGGTACATAGCCAAACACATGCCCTGTGTCCAAATGACGTTTCATACCAGCCAAAAGCTGGCAATGCTGGCAATGCGGGCCCAACATTCCTGGCTGTGATTTGCAGCTCATAATCGTGGTGGATCAGCCAGCCTGCAACATCAGCACAGAACAGCAGCTGTGGCTGCAGCAGCTGCAACAGAAGCATCTGCACAAAGTCAGGATCAGGTTTCACGAAGAGAACTTAGGCGCCTCTGCTACAAGAAATAATGCTTTGCAGGTATGCGTAGGGAGTAGCACTACATGCCCGCGATATCTCTTCCTTTTGTTTCTTTAACACACTACATCACATGAAAAGGGGTAGCTACTGACGACAGACAGATTTTGGCAGCAGCAGGTCCGTCTACAATAAAGCGAGCTGTGTCGGACCATTTGTTGCAGTGTTGTGCCGTTTGGCTGCCGTGCCCAAGACACGTTGGCGGTGAAGATTAGGTCTCTGAGGCAATGCAGTAATCACACGCATCCATGTGGCCACACGTGCGTCCAGAACCGTCCGTCTTGCAGTCTGGCCCCTGCGGCTTCGGCTCCTCACACCAGCAGACAGAACCGCTATCTTTACTGCATATGTGTTACCAACACATTCTTGCCATCTACATATTAATTCCAGTCATTACATCAAACTCAAACAGATGCTGGTGCGTGCTATGTAGGAGAGTCTGGCTGAGTACGTCATCTTTTGGGATGATGATATCACACCCGGGCCTGGATGTGTGGCTGCATATGTGCAAGCAATGAAGAACCACCCACAGGTAGAAATGAAAATACTAATTCGTTCATAATGGTAGACACAGGTTGTTATCTACCTGTCTAATTTACAGGTAGACAATAAACTTAGCAATCAATCTATAAGCCATAGCAGCTTGCAATGCAGGCCTTGTATCAACTCTAGGTGATATGCTGTTGCAACAAAGCAGATGTTTTTCTTTAGACCCACAGGTGCTTAGCTGATCATTTTATATAAGCAAGACAAATCTGAATGATTAACGTTCTGCTGCTGCAAAACATGTGTTGTTGATCCAATTGTCTGAGCAGTCCGAGCAAATAGCATCCTTTGGTGACAACCACGGTACATTTGCAGCATGCATCATCATGAGGCTGTAAGTCGCTATGCTGAACCAATCAGCGGCCGGTTTATCCTGCTGTCCAACATACGGACCTTTGGTGGCGCAGAGACATCGACCTATACCGCTGCAGCATTGTTTGAATGTTCTAAGAGAGGGAAGTTACACGTGCTGACTGATATCGATCACCTGCTGCTGGTGTTACTGTCCTGCAGGCGCGGGGCTTTGTTGGCCCCTCCTATGTGACAAAAGACCCCAGCAGTGTGTGGAGCTGTGCGGTACACCAAGCGGATGTGTTGTTCTTCTGGGACGCAGCAGAAAATTGGCAGCTGGCTGAGGTGAGCTCCGGGTATTGTGAAACTAGTTCCAAGAAAAACTGGCTGTAAACCGCTTTCCTCGGCATTAGCCAGCAAGCCAGCGAATGATTCATGAGGTATCATGCCTTGTAATTGTGGATCTACTGGTAACCCAAGCAGGATCCGAGCTTGTGTGAGCCACTGAGCTGAGAGATTGCAGATTTCTGACCACTTGAACGATACTATCGGCGACAGCATGGTGTAGCTTGCTTCACAGCGAATGAATGATGACTTACTGTAGCACAGCAGAGGGGTACTCGTGACGGGTGCTGCCATGCAAGATGCTCAGACCTGGGCAGGATTAGCATGCCCATAAAACACAACAAGCATTCACAAGCAAGTGCAGAACTCTGAGAGCCATTGGAGATAGAACTCAAATCTCCCAGTGGATACTGATCTGGTCTCTGCTTGTGCTACAGGTTGTGCCCTGGGCAGTGACAGCTAATGTTGCCCTCATTAACACAGCCACAGAGTTTGACCTTCGTTTCCCCAAGACTGGTGGCGGTGAAGACATTGATTACTGCTTGAAGGTGGCTGGAGGACAACTGGTGCCGGTTAAGGTGGTAGGTACTGGCGACAGCATTGTTGCAGAACCAGCACATGACAGCACAACTGGAATGACAATTGTACTTGCACCAGAATGAATGCTGCTGCTGGTAATCATGTGACAGTGATCTCGTTACATTGGTGTAACTCGACATCAAATGGCAGAGTCACTGGCTGTATTGAGTGCGTCTATCTCAGCTCAGTCAGCCGGCCTGGGCAGCCATCAACTGTAGATGTTTGATGCTCATGCATACACTAAGCACTCATACCTTGGCCCCCAGGCCCCTGGCATTGCAGTTAGCTGCAGCCTGGGATTGGCATACCCTTAGTACCTGGCCTAGGGGGCAGCTGTAGGTTCAAACAGATAGACAGACTCTGTCTATCTATCCAAGTTGGACAGAAGCTGTGGCTGCAGTTGTGATCGTGTCTGTTGTTGACATTTTGGTCTGGTTTTCTGTCTCAGCTGAATCATTGTAGGCTACAACATAGCCTTTTCGTACTGCAGGAGAAAAGTAGAGAACAATACAGCCCACATGTCGGCTGTTATCTGCTGCACAAGCTACTAGTAGCCTTTGACTCCACCACTTTTTGCAAATATTTTGCAGCCTGCTTTGTTCTTGCTGCTGCTACAGGCTGCTGTCCATCACCCCCTTTGGAACAACGCAGGCCGCTGCTACGGCCGTTTCTTCGGCTGGGCATACGGCGACGGAGCTTTAATTGCAATGTACCCTAACCTTTGCTACTGCAACTGGCCCAACAGTGCAGAAGCAGTTTGCTTGCTGCTGTTGCTGTCAGCAGTAGCGGCCTTTGCAGCAGTTGCTGCTGTTTGGTGTGCTGTAACTGCAGTACTGCCAACTGCAGTACCAACATACGGTCTAGTACAGTATCCAGCATTCCTGGGGGCAGTGAGGTGCAGTGTGAGGTTTATGGCAGCAGCAGTGGGCTACAAGGCGGTCGATCTGCTGCTGGATGTAATGAGAGCTTTCCACTCGGTAAGCTTCAGCATATTCTTGTGGTAACAGGACCATGTAATAGGACCATGCTGTTTGAGCTGTCTCAGGGCGGCCTGCTGTTCCTGTACTGCAACGCCGCTGCTGCTGCTGCTGTTGATGGTTCTGTTGTATCAGTCAGCATGCTGTTACACATCCAGAACTGCACTGCTGGTGTCATCACACCCCTGTGTCTTGAGATAGTGAAGTACAATCCTCCATGCTGCAAGCAACAGCGTAACAACTAGTTGATGCTTGACAAGGGTTCAACCAGGGGCCTGCGACACTTTCCCCATATAAGTGACTGTGATCACAGTCCTGAAGCCTTGTTACGCTCTCTTGCGCACTGCACAGGTGCGCATTGCCAAACACCCGTGCACTACAGCTCTCATCCGTCTTGCAGCTGCCACAGAGGCATCCCTCATCAAGACCTGGTCAGAAGTAGGGAGGCTCTGGGGTCTGATCTGCAGAAGGGAGTTACTTCCCGAAACAGCACTGCTATTCCCACCCACTGGGGCCAGCCTGAGGGCTCTACTGCAGCCTAGGGTGTGTCAGCGGTTTGACTGGTTTTGTGGGTTAACACCTGCTGTTGTGACAGCGGAGAAGCGCAGGAGCTTCTGGAGGCTTGTAGCTTGTTGTGCAGGGGCCATCTGTGGTGTGATTATCGCAGATGTGATGTTATATAGCATTATCGGCTGGCAACTGGTTGGTGTGGATGGACTGCAGGGCGGTGGTGTGGCGCTTGATGGGATGATGGTAGACAGCAGTGCAAATGTAGGTTTGATGCCAGCCGGGTTGACATCCGCAGCAGTAGTAGCTGGGTGTGCTGCTAGGCTGTGGAGGATGGAAGCCTGATGGTTGACCATATCATACATGTTTCCAGCCTGACTCAGTAATTGGTTATGTGCTACATGTTGTCTAGCGTTTGTTGGATGTCTTGATCTGTGTGTGGCCGTGTCTCTAATCACAGTTGACGCTCCGCTGCTCAAGCTCGCGTGAGCTTCATACCTCGTTCATTCTGAATAACGTAGCAGCTCATCCTGCTCCGGCCCCGCTTCGCAAGCGGCGAACATGCGAACCCCGCGGTCATTGGAACACGTAGACGGGGAGCGTGGACTTTCTCGCCGCGGTACGTCACCACCGCTCTGGGGTACGGGAGCTCTGCAGCCCCAAACGGTTAAATGCCTCTCAACTGGAGCCCGCCGGCCTCCGCTATGCATACTCAGCAGCCTCCCCAAGGCCTGTTCGCCACCTTCCGCTACGGAGGCTCGCCATCCTGCCAACAGAAGCTCGTCCCCTCGGCTGCGGAAGCTCGGCTTTCTCCCGCTATATCGGGGGTGGGCCCCCGAGTGCTTCGTGTGACCCCATTCAGCCATAGACGCTTGCAAGTGGACACCGGCTAGGCTTTGAGAATCGTGCCAGGCTGTATGCCGTGTTCTAGCGGGCGCGGTATTCACACCGTTTGCCGAGACAAGCTCTGTGGTAACAGATATTTCCACACAAGAACATCGCAAGCATCTAACCAATACGTTTGATGCTTGCGGCACAGGATGTGGCGAGCACTCCGAGATTGGCAATGTCAAGAAGGCTTCAACAGCTCCCATGGCAAGTGCCAGATCAATGAACAAGTAGCACACGCACATGGCACCACATTCTGCTGCCCCAGCCACCCCACGGGCATACTCTTGGCAAGCTTTACCGGCATGCTTGCTGTGCTACTCTTTGCACTGCCAAAAAGCTATACTGCCTGTCTTGTCTGCTGTGACCAGCTGGCTACAGTTGCTGCTCCACCCTGCTGCTACTGCTGCTTCCTTATGATGCTTCAACTGCTTGATGCTGATGGAACTGCCTGGGCTGGCTTGCAGGTCCCACACAAAGACCTACGAGTCTCAGACGATGGCAGTAACGTTGGCGGCTAGTTAAGAAACCTTATTAAACTGGTTACAACGTGAGGCCAGCCTCATGGACAGTAAAACATCTAGCAGGCGTTGATTCTGACTTGATGCAGCGGGTGATGGCGCAAACAGTTATGGATGTCAATGCTAGCGGGTCCATAGCTTGTGCAGCTACATGCATTTGGGGCTGGGGCTTTGCTATTTGGAATGCAACATAGTGCCCGCCACGTGTCTGTTACAATCTGTACGCGTCCGTCTGCTGCTCCTGCTGCCACCCATTTCCCATATGTACTCGTCTCAGTCTGACACTGGCCACAACCCATGAAGTGGCCAAAGGCCAACATCATCCTGTTGAAGGTAGTCTATGTGCCGTCTATGCCCCAATTAGTAACCCCTGCTCAATATATACTCACACTCTACACAGGGAGGACAGCCCCAGTGACCAGCACGACTCAATTGCCCCCCGCCCCCAGTGACAGAAGGCAGCAACAGTGCAACAGCCAATTCTCAGGAAAACTGGCGTCTTCATGTGGAAACTGAACAGATTGAGCACAAGTACTGCAGAAGTATATGCATCCACAACACCAACCAAGCGAGCGATGCCCATAGAATACCCCCCCCCCCCCCCCGGCATACCTGTCCATCTGCTGCTCCTGCTGCCACCCATCTTCCATCAGCGCTCATCTCAGCATGACACTTGCCACGGCCCATACTGCCTATGTGGCCAATATTGAAGTGCGGGGCCTTCAAAATCTGTGTATTCGCAAACATGACATGATGCATGTCAGCACCAACTCATGCGCAAAGCTGAGCCTCGCTGGAGCAGAAGCACAGCCAAGCTTTCAATTCTTTGCGGCACGATGTCAGGTCGCCATAATCCCGGCTGGTTGATTGTGCTTGTACAAACAATGAGAAGCATAATACGATAACTTGTCAATAACAAAGCAACCGCATATGGCTTGATGCACATACAACATGGCCTCATAGTGTGGTGAATGTGCAGATAAGATATTAATGCATGTCTCAGAGAGCTACGTTCCCTTCTGTTCTGTCTAAAGGACAGCGTTGGATTACTCATCCCGGGGTCATGCTACCAACCCAGACGCATCCATGGATTCGGTTTCAGACGTACGTCCCAAAGGCATTGCGGCCGGAAAGGGTAATTCTTCTCCTTCTTCTTTGTATTCAGATGGAAGGTACGGCATCAGACAGAAGGCAACTTTCATCTGCCCAGAGGTTCATTCGCAGTTTGGATCCCTTTTGTGTGTAAGTTAAGGGGTCTCACGGTAACTTTCTTAAGCACACCTGCACTGTACCAAGTTGTCTGAAGTCCCATATTCGTAGCTGATTGTCCTTGGAAGCCGTTAGTAATCTGTCGGGATGATTGGTGGGAGTTAGACACAGTATGGCCTGACTGTGGTCACGAACCTACAGCACATATACCACTGATTTAGTTTCACGTATATATACATCACAGATTTGCTAATGTTTGTGCCAGAAACTGTCAGATAAAACGCACTCCTGATTGACAGTGTAAGGCAGGCAGGCAGGCAGGCAGGCAGGCAGGGTGGTTGATGAGACTTGGCCACAGCATAGCCTAACTGTGGTGCCAGAACCTGCATCGAGGTGCAAGTGTATGCGCGCATGTCCACCGATTGCGTGTTTGCCACCTTGCTACATAACTTGAGGCAAAACACAACCCTGGATGAAAGCATGAGGAATGCAGGCTGTCAGGTGATTGGTAGGACTCAGACACAAGATGGCCTGCAGGCCAGCTGGGTGTTGCCATGATCCTGCATCGAGGTGCAACAGTATGCTCGCATGCGACGTATTGCCTGTTTGCTACCTTGCAACAGAACTTGAGACATAACAAGTTCCTGAATGAAAGTGCAAAAATTGAAGTTGTAAGGAATGCAGGCTGTCAGGGTGATCGGTAGGACTCAGAGAAAGGATGGCCTAACTGTGGTCACGACCTGCAGCAAATGAGACATCAATATGACCACATGTATGTTGCGCATTACAACAGACTAGCAAGACAGAGCGTTGCGCTTGATTGGAAGCGCAAGAGATGCGAACAGTAGCAGCAATCTGTCAGGATGGCTAGTAGGGCTTGATCAAAGAATAGCTGACTGTGGTGAGGGGCTTTTCTGAAAGGTACAGCGGCATAGTCACGTATCACGGATTGCATATCGGCTATGTGCGAAACACTTGTGAGACACTCCCATGACATAGTAGAATTCAGTCCCTCAAAACATGTATAATCAATCTATTCAGAGGTTCTGGTTGCATCAGTCACCAGAACCTCTAAATATGTTGATTGTACATGCTTTACTTGTTCCTCGCAAGGCAGCCAGCACGGTCTTGTAGCAAGGAGTCTGCATCTGACAGCAGCATATGTGGACTGCTATGAGCCACAGGGTCAAGCAGTTGCAGATCACAGAAGCAGAAACCCATCCACACAGACAGCAGACACAAGGCACCAGTTGCGTACCTCTGCCAGTGGTTGACTACCAGCTCTGTTTTGCCTCAGGTCCCATAAGCATAACGTACCATCTAAGTGACCTATCAAAGCAGCAGCAGCAGCAGCAGCAGCAGGCAACAGCAACAGCAGCACCAGCACCAGCAGCAGCAGCGAGGAGAAGATGACATCAGCAGTTGTGCATACAGCTGAGCACCTTAGCACTGAGTCCCATACAATCCAGCAACATTATTCATCAATATATGCGCGTTACAAATGCTAGGATAGCGACACACAGTGCAGACAGATGATGTCATACCGGGCACCAAAACTTTTTAGTCGATAGACAGACGCAATCAAGAAGGTATCAGCCATACAGAGCAGCTCAGGACAAGCAGATGACATAATAGAGCAGCACGACCGCAGGCGCGCACCAGTTATGAGGGTACATCCATCCACACTGAGGCACAGCGCTGTGGGCATCTTTGTGCAGGGGAGGCTGCGAGTGCTGTACCCGCGGGCTAGGTCCCATACCTGAGAGCAGCAGCAGCAGCAGCAGCAACACAATGATACTGTGGCAGTGTGCAAAGCCACATCACCCCTGACACAGCCCCTACTCGTCTAAGGGGGTAGATGACACACAGCCGACCATGCATCCACCAACACAACTCAAAACCCTGAGTCTCACAGCTGCACAATAGACACACATAGATTTCTGAAATCATGTTATAACAGTGTTGTAACACATGTTATACCTTGAGACACCTGTCTTCAGCCGCTGACACAGCCATGTACTCATCCAAGGGGCTGCATGACACACAGCTCACAGCGTTGGTGTGTCCCGTCAATGTGTGGACAACTTGGCCCGTGGCGGTGTTCCACACAAGTAGACGTTTGTCGCCGCCGGCACCGATCAACCGTCGACCGTCGCTGTTGAACGAAACATCGTTGACACTGCCGAGTAAACCCTGCAGCAGCAGCAGCAGCAGCAGTGGAAGTGGCAAATAAAAGACCTATCTGCCCTGTTGTCATTGTCCCCAGAAGCAAACGCTCCCAAGCATCAAATCATGTGCGCTGTCATTCTTGCAACTTTATGAGTGTTGGCTGGGAGCAATCAACACATCACAACATCAGCCACAAGACGGTAGGGAATGTGAAGTCGCCCCGGCACACACATTACCCTCCCTCAACTTACGCACCCCCCCCGAGGCGACCTCAACCCCCGGGGCAGATTTTCATACCAGCTGTGCGATGCTGAGCAATGCTTCTATTAGATAGGTATCAATGCTAATAACGTATTGTGAGCCCCAACGCTCTATGAGTGCCCCTCATATTGACTACGAGCCAGTATGCCTC
>NSMO01014809.1:0-12176 GCA_002588565.1 Coelastrella sp. UTEX B 3026 | reverse complement strand
CCCTCTTTTATGTCTGCCTGGCCGCTGAAGCAGTGATTAAGGCCTTCAGCTGGTGCATGTATCTTACTCTGTCTCAGCTTGCTTTTCCTGCTGACAAAGATCAGCTGCTTTTGCTGCTGCTGTTGCAGATCATCAGCTTTGTTGAAGGGCGCATGCATCAGATAGCCCCAAGGTCTGTCAGCAGCAAACGGCAATTGTATACCATGTCTGAGCTTGCTTTTGCTCCTGACAATATCAGCTGCTGTTTTCTGCTGTACTGCAGATCATCAGGTTTGTTGAAGGGCGTATGCATCAGATAGCTCCCAATCTGTCGGCAGCTATCGGCAGCGAAGTAGCAGCACGGCTGATGGGGGTAGCCGGAGGTTTGTTGGCACTCAGCAAGATGCCAGCGTGCAATGTGCAGGTGGGGAGTGGCCATGTTCGTCTTCAATTACTCCTATCCTCGGCCTCATTGCCCTCCGCTTAAACTGATTTATCACTTCTAAATGATTAGAGCATTGGCAATTTGTGGTTGACAACTTTGGTTAAAATTTTGGTCATTGTGCTGGGTGCTAGAAAGCAGCGAAGCAGCAGCACGGCTCATGGGGGTAGCTGGAGTACAGGAGGCTTGTTGGCTCTTAGCAAGATGCCAGCATGCAATGTGCACGTGGGGACTGGCCATGTTCATTTTCATCTTCTCCTGTCCCCTTTCTCACAGCAAGTTGAGTTGTTGCCGTCGTCGTTGTTTGATGTTATTGTTGTTGTCGTGGCAGATAGAGACTCCTGCTCCCCCTACTAGGTATAGTGCAGGTCCTCTGTCCTTTCCCATTTCCCTCTGCAACTGATTATGAACCTTGAACTTCAAGCGTTAGCAAGGTGTGGTTGGGAGGATTTGGTTGAAGTCTTTGGTCGCGAACAAACACAGAACCCTAGCAGGCTATAGCAGCGCCACATTCCACCTCGCTAAGGCTTCAACTACAGCTGCCAACTCGCACAGTAAACCCCACCCCTCACTCTGACTTGTGCTGATTTACTCTGCGCTTCACTTGTGTGGCCAGGTCTTGGATGTCAAGCGTGAATTTCTAGCATGTTCAGCAGCGCCAAATTCCGGGCGCGCCAGGACTTCAACAGCAGCTGCAAATGCCAGCAGTAACATTGCACCTTTGTCCTTCCACCCCTGCTGTGACTCCAGGTCTTAGGAGCCAAGCGTAAAACCCTAGCAGGCTATAGCAGCGCCACAGCCACACCATCTACAGCTGCCACACGTACAGCAAATGCCACCCCTCACTCTGACTTGTGCTGTCTCACTCTGCGCTCCACTGGTTTCTCCAGGTCCGGAATGTCAAGCGTGGATTGCTAGCATGTTCAGCAGCGCCACAGTTTAGCCACAACAAGGCTTCATCTACAGCTAAACCCATCAACAGACATCCCTGCTTCCTCTCACATATGGTGCCTTGTATGCTCTGTTTTCCGCTGAGCTAGGTCTTGGCGCAAAGCACAAAGCCTTAGCAGGCTATAGCAGCGCGCCAGTACCCCACACACTCTCGCCATCCCTCACTTTGACTTGTGCTGTTTCACTCTCTGCTGCACTTGTGTCTCCAGGTCCTTAAAGTCGAGCGCCATTTCTAGCGTTTACATACAGCAGCGCCGAATTCCAGCCGCACCAGGCCCTTGGCAGCCCAGCTTGAATATCACACCCATTGTCTTTCCACTCTTGTGTTTCCAGGTGTTAGGTGCCAAGCGTAAAACGCTGGCAGGTTACAGCAGTGCCAAAACTGGCCGCACAAGGGCTTTGCCTGCGGCTGCAAACGCCAGCAGCAACATCACACCTTTGTCTTTCCATACCCGCTGTGTTTCCAGGTCTTAGGTGCGAAGCGTAAAACGCTGGCAGGTTACAGCAGTGCCAAAACTGGCCGCACAAGGGCTTTGCCTGCGGCTGCAAACGCCAGCAGCAACATCACACCTTTGTCTTTCCATACCCGCTGTGTTTCCAGGTCTTAGGTGCGAAGCGTAAAACGCTGGCAGGTTACAGCAGTGCCAAAACTGGCCGCACAAGGGCTTTGCCTGCGGCTGCAAACGCCAGCAGCAACATCACACCTTTGTCTTTCCATACCCGCTGTGTTTCCAGGTCTTAGGTGCGAAGCGTAAAACGCTGGCAGGTTACAGCAGTGCCAAACCTGGCCGCACAAGGGCTTTGGCTGCGGCTGCAAACGCCAGCATTAACATCACACCTTTGTCCTTCCACACCCGCTGTGTTTCCAGGTCTTAGGTGCGAAGCGTAAAACGCTGGCAGGTTACAGCAGCGCTACAGCCGCGTCATCTACAGCTGCCACACTAACAGCAAATGCCACCCCTCACTCTGACTTGTGCTGTCTCACTCTGCTTCACTTGAGTCTCCGGGTGCTGGATGTCAAGCGTGAATTCCTAGCATGTTCAGCAGCGCCAAATTCCCGGCGCGCCAGGACTTCAACAGCAGCTGCAAATGCCAGCAGTAAGATTGCACCTTTGTTCTTCCACCCCTGCTGTGTTTCCAGGTCTTAGGTGCCAAGCGTAAAACGCTGGCAGGCTACAGCAGCGCCACAGTCCGCCCACACCAAGGCTTCATCTACGGCTGCCAGCTCATACAGCAAACTCCCCCAGCTCTCCAGCCCAAAGCAGCTCGGCTAGTAGGTGCCAAGTGCACATTGCTAGCACGGATAGATGCCTACGGGCAAGACCCTTCGGGTGAGACTGGGCAGAAGTTCAAAACAGAAATGGCGTCCAAGATTGAGAAGTGGCAGGAGCCTCCCCCTGCTAAGACGATAAAGCCGCTGCCGGCGCCGGATGCGGAGCAGAAGAAGCGGAGAGGCGGACGGCGGTTGCGGAAGATGAAGGAGCGATACGGACTAACAGACGTGAGTGGGACGTTGTGTATTGTATCTCTGCGGTAGGGAATGTGGAGTCGTCCCGACACACATGTTATCCTCCCTTAACTTACCCTAGCGCTCTCTTGAAAGCGCTATGCGGAGCTCATTCATTCATTCATCCATCCATCCATTCATGAATGAATAACATTCATTCAATGTATCTCTTGCTTAGGTTCTGGACTGTCTGGTTTTAGACAGTATGTCCACACGAGTTGCTTCGTATTTGACGTGCCTCCGTTGTCTGTGTTTTAGTAGTTGTTACGGAGTGTGGCACAGCGCTATGACGTCAACAACAGACGCAGTAGTACGTTACGGACACGACACCTGAGCTTCATGCTACAGCTGGTCCCTATCCCACCAGTTGTCAGAGTCACAATGGCGTGAATATAAAGTGAAGCATTGATGGCGTACTTCACACGCAGACAGAGATGGTTTCTTCAGTAAGCAGCTGTCGCCAGTTGCTTGGCCGGGATGCATGCACTCTGGCTCAGGTTCGTTCTGCAATAGGAGGTCTGATCAACTTCTAACCACCCTTCTTCCTCAACGGACCCAGATTCACATTTGCTTGTGTCCTTTCTTTGCCGGCGCAGATGCGTAAGGCAGCCAACTGTATGAATTTTGACTTCAACGTCGCTGAAGACGAATACATAGACGGACATGAGGTCGTTGGCCTCGGCACAAGCATTAGTCTCATTTCTCTTGTGTTTTACCAACGAATCGTGAACCACTCTGGCGTGTTTCTATACTTTTCCATGCAGATGCGTAAGGCAGCCAACCGTATGAACTTCGACTTCAACGTTGCCGAAGACGAGTACATTGACGGAGATGAGGTCGTTGGCCTCGGGACAATCAACAAAGAGGGCACCGGGCGATTGCGGCTTGTGGCAAGTCAGCAGAAGGTCAAGCTGAATGCCAAGCAGGAGAAGAAGTACAAGGCTCGGCTAGCCGGCAGCGGGACAGTCAGCGGACTTAGCAGTACATTGGCGTTCACACCAGTACAAGTGAGTGCACGGATTCAGGGTGCTTTCTTGGACTTCGGTATTTCCTCTTATGTTTTGTTGTTTCTTTGCGGGCATTAGTTGGGGGTGCTACTCAGTGCATACTAGCAGATGTTCTTTGTGTGTTTAGCTGGGGTGTATTGTTGAGGGATTGCAGCTTATGGTAAGCCAGCAAAAGGTCAAGCTGAATGCCAAGCAAAAGAAGAAGTACACGGCCAGGCTAGCGGGCAGTGGGACAGTCAGCGTGCTGAGGAGTACATTGCCATTTACTCCAACACAAGTAAGTGCACAGATTGGGGGTGCTCTGATTCTAGGGAGAGAGAGAAGTTACAGAGGATATCTCATGATAGAACGGTAGGGAATGTGAAGTCGCCCTGACACACATATTACCCTCCATTTAAACTTACGCTAGCGCTCTCTTGAAAGCGCTATGCGGAGCTCATTCATTCATTCATGCATGATCGTGAATGGTACTCTCCACACCAAATCAAAACCAACAAAGGATCAGACCAGATGAAATTCGATCCGCACTCTGTCTCTGCTTTTGCTTTCATGTCCGGCTTATGCAGCCGGATGCGCACACTCGAGAAGTATATGTAAGTTAAGCTAGGATTTAGAATTCAACCCTGTGCTGTGTTTGTGTGTGATTGCTTTTTGGTCTTAGACCAGTCGTTGTGTGTGGTTGCCTTTTGGTCTCAGACCAGTCGTCGTGTGTGGTTGCTTTTTGGTCTCGGACCAGTATATGTAAGTTGAGCTAGGATTTAGGATTCAATGTATGCTATGTTTGTGTGTGGTTGCTTTTTGGTCTCAGACCAGACCAGACTGGCTTTAGAGAAGAAGAAGAAGAAGAAGAAGAATTAACCTTTCTGGCCACAAGGCCTTGGGGACTTACTTGGTGGCTCAGACCAGACTGGCTTGACTGGCAAGTGTTATGCTTCTGGTGAATGTGGCGCTAGCAGACATGCGAGCATCCATTTGTTGTGCTGCTATGCAACCAACTCTTGTTTGGCTGCATTGCCGCAGGGTTTTGAGTTAGCTACACCCTCAAGTGTTATAACGGAGTCAGATAACAGGTCTGGCACAGAGAGCTACTTCAGCGAGTATGGTGGCTTCAGGTCACTCCAGAAGAAGTCATAGAGACTCTATGAGTTCAGGCAGCTGTTTTGTTGACAGTTGACAGGCCCCGCAGCCTGTGGTTGTGGCCTATTTGCAACAGCAGGGGCAGCAGCAGCAGCAGCAACAAGCTGATTAGGGTGGTTGACGCATCTGAGTGGCTGTGGTTGCATCTAGTTGAGCAGCTTGCAAGTGACGATAGCCAGGTTATGTTGGGCCGGCGCACTAGGGCTGAGATTTCGCAGCTGCAACGTTGCAGCTGCGAAATCTCAGCCCTAGTGCGCCGGCCTAGTCAGTGGCATTCAAATGCTTGCTCTCAAGCGTTTGTGTACCTGGGCCATGATTACCACTTGCGGTTACCGCCTTGGTGACCGCAACTCGGATCCGCCTTGGGGTGGTTCGTGCTGGCTGCAGAAAAGATAATCCCATCTCTAAAATGGGGCGTGGGGCTGATGGCCATAGCCTATGGCTCGGAGCTATGGCTGGTGGGTAGCTCATACAACCCAGCAGCCAGTTATAGCAGTGATGCTGTGACTAGACCGCAGTGCAGCATCTGCCAGCCCAATGCACAGTTAGCACATGCTGCAGACGTTGCTCGGCTGCGGCGCCAGCAGCAGTGGCAGACAAACCGTGGCTGATTCTGTAGCTTTGGTTGCGCTTGATGTATTTGGAGCTGAACAAGCTGTTCTCAAGCTGAGCATGGGCTAGTTTGTTGGATGACCGTAGGGTGGGCAGTGCTTGTACAAGTGGCACAGTGTGGCACATCAGCGGTTCAAAAGTTTTTGCAGCACCGACAACAGAGACGCCAAGAGTGTGTGCCTGGTTGACGTCTGCTGGCGCTGAGTCTATCTCACAAGCGCATGAAAGCAAGAAACAGCGGGACCCGGTACCGTGCCCACACCTGCGGTCGCAGTCACGTGCCGGAAGATTATGTCATCATAGGCCGACCGTTAACAGCTCAAGAGCACCTCCACTGTTCGCTTTTACAATCTTAGCATACGTGGTAGTTCACATTTGTCGGTTGACGACAGGGTTGTTGGGACACAAGTGAGCAGGTGGCTACGATCGCAGACTTGCAGCATCCGTTTTGAGCTGCGATAGCTTCAGCAAGCTCTCTCGTACATTTATTCTGATACCCTAAGGTATCATGGACGGCGCTGGCGAAGGCAGTGCGGATGCTCCGCGTATACAGTACAGACCACTTGTTGCTGTTCCAGAGTTACAACAAGACTGGCATGACGAACAGGTGTGCTGATACGCAGCTGTATTGGGGCTCCATAACGCTGCTAGAACACTACACCCCGTGCAGAATCCGCCAGCGTGGCGGGGCCTGCACAAAAAGGGTACATTAACCCGTTTTGCAGCCACCGCTGTTGCAGAAGCAGTAGCATACATAGCTTTTAAAGTCAGTGCGAGCATAACATAGGTTTATCCCAGATCTAAACAGGCCAACTGTGAGCCAATACGGCAGAGCCATCGCTCAAGACTTTGCAACATTCTTGGCTCAAACCGTCACAGCCAACTTGCAACAGTTTATGCAGATACCTCATACATCCGTTTTCAGCAGTGCTGACCCCACAGCCACAATAGCCATCTGTTTATCAGCCAATCAGAAGCGTGATTCATGCAGATCTCCTGGTTCTGCGACAAGGATGCTGCATCCGTTGTGTTCTGCAGGAGGAACGTAATGTGACATGGCCTGAGCTTTTCTTTGACCTGTTTTTTGTGGCGGCAATCTCAAACCTAGGACATCTGTTCAAAGGCCGGCCAGACGCAAAGAATGCAGGTATGGACTAACCATTTTTGGACTGGTAACCCTCCACAAACGTCCAAAAACGCTATTCTGGTTCTGTTCTGCAAGGAAGCAAAGGAGAAGGTCAAAGTTGAGGAGATAGTCTGGACCAAGCCATGCTTGCTTCAAGCAAGGCTTGCTTGCTGCTTGTTTCATGGAAGGTGGACTCACCCGGTCAGTCATTCAATTGGCAAGCCAGACGCTATCCGAGCAAACCATAAGTCTTCCTGCGAGCGCTATGCCCACAGGAGTCGCGTTTGACTTGCTGCTGTTGCTGCTGCTGCTGCTGCTGCTGCTGTAGGTCGGATCGTACTGTATCATGCAATTGCATTCTTTCTGTGGGCAGACTATGCAACTCTCAGGACACGATATAGGTCAGTTCACACAAGTTTTCAGTCAGCAGGTATAGTAGATCAGGTGCTTGGTGACCCCAGCAGCAGCAGCAGCAGCAGCAGGACTCCTGATCATGGTTTCACTTCGAGGCAGCAGCATTCGGTGTGCATCACGTAAGCGAGTTACATTGCATGCAAATCGCTTACGTGATGCACCGCAAAATGCTGCTGCTACGGTTGTATTCCTGCTAGATCACAAAGCACAGAACAATGGATTTTGTCCAGGTTTGATTTGCATTTGAACCTGCAGTCTAAACCAGCTGCAAGAAAGCAACAGCAACAGCAGCAGCAGTATCATCAGCAGCACCAGGTGGACAGCACACAAGACAGCAGATCTGTCTGGTGATCAGTTCACACATACACCAGCAAACTTTGCCAGTACTTGCCTGGAGCAGCAGCTGCAGCAGCAGCAGCAGCAGCAGATCCAGCAGCAGAAGCAGCAGCAGATCCAGCAGCAGATCCAGCAGCAGCAGCAGCACCTTGTAAGGGCCTTGATTGTTTAGATCTTATGGTGATTACTGCAGAGGGCTTGCCCACATACAGGGCGCAGACTCAGCGAGTTCTCAAGCCCTGTGAGTGTCGAGCCGGCAGCAAGTATACTGCTTCAATCATGCCTGCTGCTGGTGCTGCTGCTGCTGCTGCTGCTGCTGCTGGCACAGACTTCAGGTCTGACGGTTGATTAATTGGTTGCTGCTGCTGCTGCTGGGGTTGTTTATACAGGCTGCAGGGTCTACTGTTTCGCAGCATTGGACTTACACTGCAACTCGGCACTTTGGGCTTCATCATTGGTAGGTTCAGCGGCAGGTGTGGCTTTATAGTATGGAGTTTATACTTCTTGGCAGGTATCTACAAACCTCATGTAAAAGTGACTGAGCCATGCAACAAGTTAGATGCGCTGGCAATAGCTGTCCTATCATGCATGAGGTTCGCCACCCAAAGAGCATGTTGCAAGCGGAGGCATAGGCCCTATGAATCATGTGCCAGTTGGGCATAGGTGGTCATGTGGTCGTTGAGGACCTGTCTTTTGGCCCTGGCTGTACTTGTCTGCATAATCATTGGTTTCCCCCTCAGCAGTCGCCGAGGGCCTCCGATTGTTGCAACAGGTGCGTCGGGAGCGCTGGCCACAACCACAATCCACCCATGCACAGCAGCTCATCTGAAGTACCGTGCATGCTGCTGGTGCTGTCTGCTGCTCGTGGCAGGTGTCCGGAACGATCAAGAATGGTACCACTTGCTCGCCGGCGGATACGGCATCGCGCGCGCCGCTACCAGCACAGTCTACGCGATCATTGCAAGCACCATCCCGCGGGCGCGGATCCTGTCGCTCGTACACCTATCTGTCGGCTGTCTCCTGATCGCCGCCGCGGTCTGTGCCGCGGTGTTCCGGGAGACTTATGCCACCTTTCACGCGATCTTTGTCGGAGTAGCGGTTTTGGAGGCAGCCATTCCGCTGATACCCTCACTGCTATTTCGCCAGTACGACATTCCGCTGCACGTTGAACACATGAGCGAGCGTTTGGGCCAGCTGATCATGTTACACCTTGGGGAAGCGGTTATCGGGTTCGCGGGGTCTCCGCTCGAAAACACCGTCCCGCAGTTTGTCGCAGTAGCGTTAGCGGCTGTGCTCGTTTGGTGTTTGCATCTATGTTACTATCACATTGAGCCCGACCAGCACGACCACGCGTACCGGCAGAGCAGGGTTCGGGGACTGTTATTTTTCTACTGCCACTGGCTGCTGGCGGTGGCGTTCCTTCTGACCGGCACAGGACTCCGGCTCATGCTGGGTGAGCATTCGATGCTATTCGACTCGGACTTTACGTGTACAGCTCTGTCTACAGCGAGCAGCAGCAGTCATGGAGACTGCTTTGCAGCTGTTACTAACAGAAGTCCCAATGCTGAGTCAGCACAAGCACATTGTCTCGTGGCTGCCACCGTCTACCATGCAAAACAAAAACAGCATGCACTCACAGGCTGCAAATTGGTTCGTCCCAAACATTCTGTGAATGAATTGTTTCAGCCAACTGCAATCAATCAGATATATCTTACATAACTTCATTATGTGATTGAATCTGCAGATACTTACCCCGGCCCCGAAGCCTCGTCATCAAGTCACAACGGCTCCAGTGAACTCCTGGATAAACGGGTCACTCAACCAACTGCAGCCACAGCACCAACTCGCGCAGTAACTTGGCTGCCAGGCTGGATGGGGCGATCAACGACAGATCAGCCAACATTGGAGCCAGAAGCACCACCAGATGTGAGTTCCTGATCACTGCATGATTTGAGAACGGTTTGCTGCAGGTGGCATTGCTGCTGTGTACGTCGTGTGCTGCCTTTCTCCACCTGCTGGCTGCTGCAGCATCGGGTGATGTGCACTGTCTACTGCTTACTGCTGCTGCAGCAGGGGGTGACTGGCACTGCCTGATTGTCTACTGCTTAATGCTGCTGCAAGTTGCATTGCTGCTGCGTGTGCCGTATGCCGCCCTTCTCCACTTGCTGGCTGTCATCAGAGATGCACCGTAGTAAGTCAACAACTTATTGGCGGGTGCTAGCCCTTGCTGACAGGCTCTGTCTGCTGCTGCTGCTGCTACTGCTGCTGCTGTGTGTCGCGTATGCTACCTCCCTCCACTTGCTAGCTGGCATCAGAGCCGCACAAAACTTCACCTTGCTGACAGCTGCAAGCCCTTGCTGACAGGCTCTGTCTGCTGCTGCTGCTGCTGCTGCTACTGCTGCTGCTGTGTGTCGCGTATGCTACCTCTCTCCACTGGCTAGCCGTCATCAGAGCCGCACACTACTTCACCTTGCTGACAGGCTGCAAGCCCTTGCTGACAGGCTCTGTCTGCTGCTGCTGCTGCTACTGCTGCTGCTGTAGGTCGCATTGCTGCTGTGTGTCGCGTATGCTGCTTCCCTTCACCTGCTAGCTGTCATCAGAGCCGCACATTACTTCAGCTTGGATCCACACCACAGGTCAGTCATCAGGAAATTATTCAACTTTACACAACTCGTGTAACAGGTCTTGTTGCATGACTGGAAAGTGCCTTGGTAGTAGGGCTTGTGTGCACCTGCTCATGTTGCGCTCATGTTGTGCAAGCCTGTACTTATTTCTGCATGGTTTTGTTTTCTAGTTGCAGCGGCAGTGACGATCAGCCTGGTTCAAGACTGGCGTACCAACTGTAGCCGACATATGTTATGGTGGCTAGAGTACATGCTGAAGCCACTGATGTGCCGCAGATCACAGACATGGCTTTTTGTCTAAATATCAAATAGACATGTTTATGTATTGTAATAATGTCCCAGATCCCATGGTGTACTGACAAAAACCGTTCGCACCGGGGTAACCACATGATGTTAAGAATCAATAAATCGCACCTACTGCTGACCACACATGGCATCAACTCAAGAGGGTCTTCTGTGATTAAAGTCAGCACAGCCCGATTGTCCCAAGATTGTGCGCTCTGTCGTTTGTTTTGTGCAGGATCGTACGACATCAAGAGCGGAAAGGAGTCAAACATTGGTGGAACGCTTGGTGGGGTACACTGTGGCTGTGGCCGCTGCCTATCTACTTCATACCGCTGGTTATACAATCAACAGCAGGCATGGACAGCACCTTGAAGTCCCAACTTATGTCCCCTCAAATATCAGGAGAAATAGCAGCGCCTCCAGGAATCTACCAGGCGCATATTCTGCCCAGGCAGACCTTGCGCAATCTGTTATCTTTGTCAGGCATGCTCAGTGTTGATCAACCAGAAGCTGGCATTTATACTGAGCATATTCGGGAAGAGCCTTCTGGGGGGTTGAGTGTCACAGCTCTGTTGGCGATTCTAGCTGCGCATGCGGTGATTTTGACATTGGCAGAGTCTTTATTTGCACACAAGATTACGAGGTTGCCGATTGCTACTGGTTTGGCGAGTGCAGCTGATAGTGGGCCCAACGGGGGTGCAGCAGATGCGGAGGCTCCTGCAGGCCACATAGCTTCAGACGCATGAGGATGATACAGCGGTTTGCACCATGACTGGGGGTTTAGCCGTTAAGTGACGCTGATAACGGTCAAATATGTTGCGACTGTATAGGCACAATTGGCTTTGGTGTTGGACCTGATCCCGGGCACGGCATTGGTTTGCAGAAGCTTTGAAAGTATGTATGCTGAACACGTTAGTTTGTTGCAGCTCGTCTGTCTGTCAGGGCTCGAGATAGTAGTGACGCGGTCAGGCTGCAAGAATCTTGAATTGGCCTTTACCTCATATGACTTCAGTACTAGGGGTCCATTGGGTTGGTTGGCCCGACCACGGTGGCGCCTGAATTGGGCTGCATGCTCCTTCTGGGCTGGAGCTACCCCTCAAGATCCTGGTTGGGTCTGTAGGACTCTCTGAATGCAGAAGGGCCAATGCTGCCGTTGGTTCGGTTTGTTACATGGGAGAGCTACTTCGCTCATGAATCCACGCTACAGCCTGGTAGGGCCACCCCCGCCGATATACGAAAGTTATTGAGCCATGCAACAAGTTAGATGCGCTGACAAAAGCTGCGGTTTCATGCATGGGGGTCGCCACCCAAAGGAGTCTTGGCCGCCGATATACGTGACCTGGCATCCAAGACCAGTGATGCCACCTCATGCAAACTCCAAAATGGCACAACAAGTGCTGAGCCTATACCAGACGACATTCGCATAGAAGGACGAGCTATTGTGCACAATTAAATATGTGGCATTGCTTCGCATTAGGCCAGAAGCCAGGAGGCCCAACATGTTCATGCGCCCTCAATGTTTAGGCCAGCAAATGAGCACCCATCAACCAATCAACCATGACAAACATGTAACAAATAACAGACAGGTGTAAGACAAATGGTGACAGATTGGGGCAAAACAAGTGCAACTAAAGAGACCAGCAAGTCACCCAGCTTGTGGAGCCAACACAATGTTATTTATCAACGGCTCACGGCAAAGAAAAGGGTGATCATCAGCAACATGTGATATCCAGGTTGTGGGGGCTGCATTCATGAT
>NSMO01014808.1:0-12180 GCA_002588565.1 Coelastrella sp. UTEX B 3026 | reverse complement strand
TTCTGCTGCTTGGAGTGTATGGCTTGCAGTTTGAGTTGCCAATGCGACCACCACACGAGTCGTGTGGCACTGGGTTGAAGGAATTTACGTGCCATAGGTCATTTCTAGCCTTCCGGTTGATGAGTGGGGTTCAGATTTGGGTTTTGATTTAACAGCTTTCTCCATGGCTTGGCCGTGCCTGCCTCTGCCGCTCCTTAGCCCTGCTGTAGTTCTGCGCCAGAAACAGTGCGAGTGCAGCTGACTGGTGCTGATGGTGTCCACCATGTCCCTCCTCCGTGGCGCAGCCCCGCCCTGCCTCCTTCCCCCTCTGGACCTGCTGTAGTTAGAAGCCAGCAACTATGCCAATGCAGCTGCATGGGGCTGATGGTGTCCACCATGTATCTTTTCCGTACCCCAGCCCCGCCTGCCCTCCGTCCCTCTGTGGCCCTGCTCTAGTCGGCCGCCAGCCACCATTCCAAGTGCAGCTGAGTTGGGCTAATGGTAGCCACCATGTATCCTTCTCGTCCCCCGGCCCCACCTTCCTCAGTCCCTCTCTGGCCCTGCATTAGGTACAGCTGCCAGCAGCCATGCAAGTGTATGAATCAGCTAAGGCTAATGGATCCACTGTGTATGTGTGTTATTACAGGATGCTGTCATTACCCAACTCTGAGTGCTTCAGAGATTCCACAGACACCTTCAGCAGCAGCATTGCAAGCAGCCGGATGCCGCAGCAGCAGTACCCAACAGCAGCAGTAACGCACATAAGGACTCAAGCAGGTGCGGCAAGACCGCCTGCTCCCTGGGAAGTGTCTAGTGGGTTACTAGCTGGTACTGCAGCATTAGAATCTGAAGAAAGCCTGCTGCATGAAGATGCTGCTGGCAGAGCTGCAGCAGTGCCACGAGCTACACCAATACTGTCAGTGCCACCAGCAGCAGCAGTAGCTGGAGGAGACAGACCAAGTGAACCAGAGCACAGCTATACTGAGGACTTTGATCAGTATGATTTTCAAGAGCAGCAGCAGCAGCAGCAGGGGTCAGCCGGGAAGCAGCAGCAGCCGGAGCCTCAGCTGCCGAGCAACTCAGCCAGCACGGTTAGCAGCGGCGGCATTTCTGAAAGCAGCAGCAAGGGAAGGAGCAGAAGCAGTAGCATTTCTGCAGCTGAGGTGTTGTCTGATGATCTGGAACAGTATGCTGAGCTGACTGGAATGACTGAAACAGCCGAGCCAGCAGCAGCAGCAGCAGTTGCTGGATCGGGAGAAGCCAGTGTTCAAGCTGGATGCAATGCGCCACAGGATCAGCAGCTTGATCGAGCTGCTGAGGCGACCACCTCAGGGGATCGAGTGCACAGATCAGGCGAGCCAGGCACTGCGCACCAGCAGCACTGCTTCGAGCACATCTCTAGCAGAAGCAGTACAGGCAGTGTCCACAGCAGCACAGCTGGCAAATGGTCTGCAGAAGCATCAGCTGCAACAGCTGCACTGAGGACAGGTGCAGACAGTGCTCATCGTACATCGCCGCAGCAGGAGCAGCGGCAGCAGCAACCACAAGCATTGCAGGAGCAGCAGCAGGCTGGGCATGCCTTGGGAGCTGACATGCAGCTGCCACGCTTGGAGGTCCTCAGCAGCAGCAGTGGCAGCAGCGGCGGCAGCATGCGCCGGCAAGTCAGAGCAGCGGCGGCAGCAGCCACAGCCGCTGCACCTTCAGTCAGGCTATGGCGGCCGCCAAGGGAGGCAGTAGCTGCGGCAGCAGCTGCTGCTGCTGAACAAGCTGCAGCGGCACTAGCTGCTGCCACTGCTGCCGCTGCTGCTGCTAGTGGCTTGAAGGCTACAGAGGACTTGAGACAGCAGCTGCTGAGATTCCCAGTACCTCCGATGGCGCCAAGCAGTGCACCTTCAAGTGCTGCTGCTGCTGCTGGACTCACTGCTGCTGCTGCTGGGCCTGGGGCTTCTGGCGGCAGCAGATCAAGCAAGGCAGGTTTGCAGGGCCTTCCATCCCCTGGTATGAGCAGCGTGGTTGAGTTAGAGTCATCTTCTGCAACTCTCACTACAATCAGCACCAGCGGCACCACTAGCGGTCTCAGCGGCAGCAGCAGCAGCGGCGTGACCGGCACCAGCAGCAGCAGCAGCTTGGACTGGTCGGCTTTGAAAGCTATGGGTATTGGACTGTCTGCAACCAGCAACAGGCCAGCAGCAGGCGGGCCTGTAAGACCAGTTGGAGGCATTAGACAGGGTGTGAACACATCCACTGTGGCACAAGCTGGTTACAGTGGCGGCCTACCAGGTCATCCTGTCAGTGTTCAACATATGACTACAACATTCACAGCTGGTGCAGCAATTGGGGTAAACAGTGCACCCCAGAGAGCTGCCTCACCAGCTGACAGCCTCAGAAGGCAGAAGCTCAAGCACTTAGCACAAAGGGCCACAGCCAGCAACACTGCAGCTACACCTGCAGCAGCGGCTGCTGCTGCTGGCACACCAGCATGGGTCCAGGGGATGTTTGGCAGGGGAGCTGTTGGGCAACGCTTGGACACGATTGCATCATCGGCTGGTGAGGGGGACCAATCATCAAGTGGCAGTCTTAACAGTAGCATCAGCAGCAGTGGCAGCAGCGGAAGCAGCGGTAGTGACGACAGTGGGGGTTCTGTCAGCTTCCGAGGCACTCAGGGTGGTCTTGCAGCAGCAGGCGGTCCAAACAGGCCACAACACACTAGCCAGGCGGTACCAGGTCAAGCGACTCAACATGCTGCAGCTATCTGCAGACCTGGCGGTCATAATGGGAGTGAAAGCCCAAGCCCATCTGTGGCTGGCTCCACCCTCAGCAGGTTGCAAAGTGTTGCAAGTAGTCTAGCTAGCAGCTGAGGTGTTGTCGGTGATTTGTGCAAGCTGGAGTGCAGCATGTGTGCACTTATGATCAGTGTCGCTCACAGGTGACCTGCTTCATGTGTGAATTCAAGGCGAATGCCTTGCGGCCGGAAAGGGTAAAATTCTTCTTCTTCTTGTGTGAATGGCGACATCAATAGCCGGAGTTGGGCATCCCTGATTTGGCTCCATCAGCCAGCGCAATGAGACAGCCTCTTACTACATTTTCTTCAATTTGCTTGGCATTTTCTGTTGCATGAGCTAATTTCAATGAGTAGCACTGGTAGTACCGTACTCAACTGCTGCGAGCTGTTCTGTGTGATATTCCACTGGGTTGCCACAAGCCATTGATATGTTGCATGAGCTGATAATGCTTCATATACTGGGTTAAACAAGCCAATGTCACTGAGTAACATTATGACCAGTTGACATTGTAACAGCAACTGAAAACCGCTCAAATCGAGTCATCGCAGCCGCTGGTGTGCCAGGTATCGATTGCATGAGTCATAACCATGGTAGAGGTTTGCCAAAACTTGCAACCGTCGCAAGCAAAGAGCCAACACAGGGTGGGTCACTGATTCAGTATACTCTGTGGGAACACAATAGGCTTTTCGAATAATGTGTCTTGCTAACATATCCAGGTCAACAGAGGCATTGCCGTCAAGGGGCAAGGCTCAGCCACCATGACAGTAAAACTGACTGAGCCAATGCAGCAGATCAGACGTCATGACAGTGACACATTGTGCCGGTGCATTATTTGTTCACCATGAAGCTCAACAGCTCCACGGTGACCCATAACATAACAAGTACCTAAAGCGTCTGCTGTATAAGATACATCAGCCACAGGCTGTACCACATCATCTATCAGAAGATTTTGAACCATTGGCGATAAGCACTACCACCTGAGCTGTACAGTAGCCTGCTCAGCTCACCAACAATGCTGAATAAATGAATTCCTGATGAACACAGATGCATGGCACAAAACTGGTGGCCATGATGCTGTCCATAATACCTGTTGGAGCAGTTCCCACCCTTTGTTGTGCACGTGCAAACCACATATGCTAGCAGGCTGCTGTGCACAACCATGTATGGGACAGCATGCACATGGTGCAGCGAGGTGATGACATCTGCAGTCTGCCACAAGACAATGCTCTAATAAGCTACCTGCTAGCTTGCTTGCATACGCAGAATCAAGGCTGATCAAGGCAAATGATGGCTGATTTGCGGCACTACTGCACATCACTTTTGGTATAAACTTCCTGTTCCCCGCACTATGCAACATTTCGTGAAACCTTTTATGTTGAACCTGTCTAACAGCCTACAACTCGCTCACAGCAGCCTGCAGACCCACTATGCAGCAGCTTCTCAACGCAGCAGCACTGGACCATTGCGCTTGGAGATGTCACTGCATGTTGCTGTCTTGAATGTTGTCTTGCCTTCACCTCTGCTGCAGTCAGGGTTGATGCAATGTTTGTTGATCCTGGGGTGCCAGCTGCCGTCCTGGCGTGCTGCTCGCACGTCCAAGGTTTCCAGCTCCCACTTGCTGTTGCAGAAGGTGCACAGCAGGGTCTTGATGCTGACCTTGTGCTGGTAGCTCCTCCTGCTGCGGTCGCCTTTGCAGGTGGTGTTGCCGCAGGCCCAGTGGACCTTGCTGTTGCAGTGGCAGTGGAGGGGGAGCCACCAGGTCACCTGATGGTTTGCTTGCACCTGCAGACCACAAGCAGCAAAGCAACAGGTGCAGATCGCAGCAAGGAAGCTACGTGGGTAGTTGCTGCAAGTATAACTACCGTGCGATTTCCTGCGATACTGGTGCTTGATTGCGACCTGAAGCTCTGTCAGCAGCTTGAGCAAGCTGGGCCTAGGTCACTGCAGGTTGTTGCAGCAAGGAAAGTTGTGCAGGACACCACGTACAGAGCATCTTTGGTGACTCGCTCTGCGTGGCTGAATGGTTGATGTCTTCGCTTCTTAGTACAGGTTTCGCAGCTTACCTGTCTGATACCTTCTTGTATCTTAGCTGCCACCATGTACAGGTTCCTGAGCACCTGCATCTCTCCTGTCGCAGCTATGGACTCTAGAGTTGGCAGCACATCATCAACGCTGTGGACATCCAGCAGTGCGTGCACGATATATTGCGGTAGTGGCCGGTGCTGTGCCCTTCCTGGCGACTGGGGCAGCTGGGCCTGGCTTGCGATGGCCAGCAGGTGCTGATGGTCTGGGAACAGCTGCCTCTCAACCAGAGCCATGTCCGGCTCTGGCGCCCACCTAGACAGCGGCATATGCTGTTGTGTTAGCAACGAATACGAACAGCTGCAAGGTCCGAAGCGTCAGATATGGTACCAAGTGATGGTACCGTGAAACAAAAGCCACGACAGGCAGGGTTGGCGGTGGGAAGCGGGGCAGACAGCTCGAAACAAGTCACTCGCAGCAGACGATGTTTGAGACGCTCGTCACGAGTCCTTAGGCTAATAGCGATGCGTGCTGGCAATCTGACCGTTGTGGTCTTGTGTCAGGATGTTATTCCGCCTACAGTGCTTCCAGCCACACGCTGCTTTGCACTGAGCATTTAATGGACAGGTGCCGCAGTTGGCTGCTCATCAGCCCCAAGACGCAAGCTGCAAGCTCCCGGTATTGCCTTCACACGCTGTACCTGCAACCGCAAAAGCTCAGCTCTGCTCAGACTAGCTCAACATGGCGCTAACAATGGCGAGGTGCAGCACCAGCCTGCGCACAGGCAGCGCTTCAAGACGTGCCCAAGTTCAAGCCCGGCCATGCCGACCTGTCAGCTTTGTCCGATTTGCAAGGCCTAGCTTTGCACGCCCTTCTGCCTATCGCTACGGTGGATGTTATGGTGATTCTGCTGCAATGAAGGTGAGTCTGAGGTGTTGTGGCCAGTACACATCCTGCTCTGGGTTCGTCCAGAGCTGGTTCGCAGCCTGATTGCATGCATGGATATGTATGTCTCAACGGACGCCTGCATGCATATCGGGTCATGCGTTTATATCTTCATCGTGCAGTTCTGTGCTCAGCCACGTGCGTGTTCATGCAGTCAGCAGGTGTCCAAAGTTGCAGCATGGCAGGCAGCCTGTGGGTCACCTACCCCAGGACTGACTAGTTCTGTGGACTTATCGTCAGCCTATTTGGGCACTCGGCCCCGATTGCATGTCGCATAATGCAGTGCGGTCTAGAGGCACTAGTTTTGCCAGTTCTACCATCCATGCGTGCAAGCATACCCAGAAGGAGTGTTCTAAATCATCCTGATCTGTCTGTGATGTGCAGGATATGTACAATGAGATGGCGCGCCAGTGGCAGCAAGGCAACATCAGTGGTGGTATCTACTGGCCCGGTGGTGGCTACGTGTTCAAGAATGGCCGCTGGAGCACTGCCGGCCCCAACCAGACCTCAAGCAAGGCAGGCAGTGCCAGCAGTGCCCCCAGCCTCCCCCTAGATGTTGTGTCTGCTGGCGACTTCTACCTGCTGTATGCTGATGTCCCCGGGCTGGCCAAGTCTGACCTGTCAATCAAGCTCAGCGGACCAAACAAGGAGCCAAGAGTCATCAAGATATCAGGACAGCGGACAAACCCATTCCAGCAGCAGCAGCAGCAGCAGAAGGAGGGCGACAATAAGGCAGCTGATGCTAGTAGCAACAGCAGTGATAGTGTTGTCCAGCAGCAGCGTGTGTTTGGCAGTTTCTCCACGAGTTGGGAGTTGCCTGCTGATGCTGACAGTGAGGGTATCAGTGCAAAGGTGACTGATGGAGTGCTCACAGTCACAGTGCCAAAGAAACAGCAGCCGCCTCCACAGCCAGAGCCAGAGGAGGAGGAGGGGCAGGATATTTTTGTGGCGTAAAGTACGTAGCCATAGCCAGACATGCAGCAACTTGTACAACTGTGTGGTATTGTGCTGTCCGCAGCAGACTGTGTTTACCATGTTGGAATGGCTGGTATGGTAGACAGCACGGTATCTGCTTGTCATACACAATGAAGTGTTACGCGCTGCAACACAACGCCTTGTGAGAACTGAGCAATGCATCTGTTCTGATCAAATGTACATCATCAAGCTGGCAACCAGAATGGAGGTGGTTTATGCTTTAGATATCATCATGTTGGATTATGAAGAAATGTAAATCATCATGCTGAAACATTGCATGTTACTATTGCTGTGTTCATATGTGTTGTTTTGGTTCGGGGAGTATATGGGAGTATATGGGTAGAATGTAATATGACCTGCAGCAAAGGGTGATTCTTCATTTTCAGCAGCAATGGTAGTGCAGTCACAGCTATTGAAATGTATAAATATTGTGTGTAACATCATCGTGTTGTCTGCTCTGATGATTACACCCACCTGTCAGGGTTTTGCGGTATGGAACACCACCTTACTAATGGCTGGAATAAAATAGCATCTGCTGGAAATGGATATCATCAGAAGCGTGATAAGATGCAGCAGCGACAGGAACTTACTTGTTGCTTGTCACAACACAGCTGTCTGACACACCATGTGTCAGTTGGCAACTGACACAGTACAACAGACGGTGATATGTCTCAGAGTTATGCAGCACTGCCGTCATGATGACAGCAGACCAGCTTGGAGAATTGCTCCCACTAATATCCCGAGTGTAGGAAGATCTTGATACCAAAACAGCTGAGTGTTGCTTTGGTATCAACTGCCTTCAGACTGGGAGATATCTGCATGCTGTGCTGCCTGCTGTTATTGCACATTGCCCCACACCTTTAATTCAACTCACATTTTCACAACCCTGCCCTTGCCCTTACCATGATGGTAACAATCTGAGATTGTTAATTGATCAAGGACAGCAGCAGCAATGGCACGAGCAGATGTGACTGCGGGCATCTGGCAGCAGATCAGCACTGCAGCCTGCCAGTTTGAGCCAGAATGTGTGACGGCATGCAGCAGCAGAACACCCATTCATGGCTGTAGTGTGAGCAGGTGCATGTCTAGCTGGACTCCAATAAGGGCATTCCATGAGGACCGTCCTCATGTTGCTGAGCAACACATGACTGCCAAGCGAACAGCAGTGCAGCACCAGCCTGACAGGCGATCTCTCCTTCCAGGAAATTTGTAGTCATCTTTTTCATCAGCAGCGTGTGATCTTCAGACATTGGTGAGATCTGCTACTGTGTTCTCTTTCCCGCAACGGCCTCGCGTTCAGCAGCAGCGGCACCATCAGCTGCTCTCCAAGATGCACCTGCAGCTAAAGCAGGCCTTTAGTTTGAAACTCCAGTAGCATGGCCACATGTGACTTGCGGACTACACCAATTGCAACTGCTGAGCCTTGTATTACCGTAAACGCAGTAAAGGCCCGCGTGGGTATTACATACATATCCCAAAACAGGTTTCAGGCTTTGTGTTGAAACAGGTTTGAACAACCTTGGCATTGCAGCTTTGCCAGCGCATCCAACTTGTTGCATTGGCTCGATCACTTTTACAACCTTGTCCAATCTGATCTGCCCTGATGAGACGAGTGCCCAACGGCAACTAGGGCCTGCCTTTCGCCAGCCTTCATCACTTACGAAGAATGCTCGGTTTAACACCTGTCCTGCCAGCATACTAGTCTGCGGTTTCCCACAATCATTCAGCGTCCTCTGCAGCCCATGCTGCCACGGCAATGTGGCGGCTCGCACAGCCTGCTTTGGTGCCGTGTTTCCCACCCTCCATCTAATAAGCTGTTGCCTGGGTCTGGCTGTGAGCAAGCCTGCAAGCAAATCAACGTCTATGTGCTCGCTGCACACATGTGTTGTACAACCATGGACATCCATCCAGTGGTCAGTGCTGCGGCACTGGCAACCTGCTGCTGCACATATTGTCAAAGGTACCTGGTAGAGGTGCTTGGTGGCTTCAGTGGTGTCCATGCAGCCCGTGGCCGGGACCCACGGGCGAAAGTGTTCAAAAGACTGTACAGTCTTTTGAAGTAACATGTTACTGTTCCGAAGCTTCCGGATCCCGCAATATGGCCACTCAATAGCCAGCCACACTCCCGTGGCTACGTTATAATCGTCATCGTAATAACCGTTCTGAGCAATTTACAACACAGCAACCCAGCGTTCCGACAGAGTGTATCCTCTGCTCCCCTCTACCTTCGGCTCTTTCTTGCAAGTGTATTTAGTTATCTGTATCCATGGCTAGCAGCATGCTCCGTGATACCGGCACATGTAGTGCTTCAGTCTCTAGGCGCTCGCAGGTTGCAGCGCAGAGCGGGAAGGCTGTGCAAAGCTTCGCACGCTTCAGCAGGCCTCATGTCAGCACAGCAGCTTACAGTCGCAGGGCTCCATGGGATCGGAGCTCAGTCGAGGCGCTGGAGGTGAGTTGGTGGCGCATTTTTCTCAAAAGCAGCAGTGTGTGTGTGCTGCCGTGTGCATGGATGCGCCATGCAAGCAACGGCGCCATCGTCGGCGCCAGGCTGGAAACGTTTGTGGTGCATGTATCGGAAGCAGATGTGTGGACACCAGCTGCATCGACTTTGAAGCTGCAGACCATCGGTTGGCCGCCATCCTCGCATGGCCAGTGAAAGCACACTTTGCATGGGGCTGTAAACCGATCACGAGGCAAACCACGTGGACCTGAACTTTGTGTCCGCAGAGTATGCTGGAAGACATGGCCAAGCAGTTTGACGAAGTTGCCAGGCAGGTTCGAACCCAGCCTGCTGGCGTGAGTGGTGGCTTCATCTGGCCAGGTGTAGGATACGTCTATGGCTCCGGCCGCTGTGGTCCCTACGGCACAAAAGACAAGCCCAGCAGCGGCCAGACTGCAGCTGGCAGAGGCCCAGCAGTGGCACAACTCCCCCTAGACGTTGTGTCTGCTGGTGACTTCTACCTGCTGTATGCTGATGTCCCCGGGCTGGCCAAGTCTGACCTGTCAATCAAACTCAGCGGACCAAACAAGGAGCCAAGAGTCATCAAGATATTTGGACAGCGGACAAACCCATTCCAGCAGCAGCAACAGCAGCAGAAGGAGGGCGACAGCAAGGCAGCTGATGCTAGTAGCAGCAGCAGCAGTGACAGTGTTGTCCAGCAGCAGCGTGTGTTTGGCAGTTTCTCTACGAGTTGGGAGTTGCCTGCTGATGCTGACAGTGAGGGTATCAGTGCAAAGGTGACTGACGGGGTGCTTACAGTCACAGTGCCAAAAAAACAGCCAAAGCAGGAGGAGGAGGGTCAAGAGATCACAATTGAATAGGTTGGTGCACAAACAGCATGGCTGATGCTGTCTTTCATATTGTGATCAGTATGCTGAATCAGGGGGCGCTGTGCGACAAGAATAGCCGGTACCATGGACACAACGAGACAGACTGACACAGTTGAGCTGTAATGTGAAGGTGTAATCGGCTCAAATTATGTGTTGGTACATGTATGTTTGTAAGGGGATGGGGGCAGAAATGAGGCAGCTCTCATATCATGGTGTGTTATCTAGTGTACACGTACAGAACATTGTACAGCGGCGGCAATCAAGCAGGCAGTGTGCCTACTGCCCTCCTGTCGCAGCTGTGTGTAGCCTGGTTTTCGATGCATATGATCAGTACAGCTCTGGCCACAACTGCTTGAGTTCTCATCGCATGTGTGCATGTGGTATGGAACGTCCACACCGATGCTGCTTGTTGCGGAGTTGTATGAGAATGTTGCAAAGGGCATGTGCACTCCGCCAGCCCCTACTTTTTGCTGTCCTGTGCTATGTATAGTACTAGCTGCTGTCCTATGTCAAGAGTGGATCTTGCCTATGTCGTATGCTATGGACAGAATCTGCTGCTGTCTGTGTTATGAATAGAACTTGCTTGCTGTATTGCAGTGGCAAGGAGTACTTTGGGTATGATTGAGTTGGTGGAGGGTTGCTATGCGGTTTTGTTTGGTTGTTCCTAACCACATCTTGATTGTTACTGTGCGTGTTGAGCTGCAGACAGCTACTGTCAGGGAGTGCTGGCTTATTGTGTGTTTTGCTCATGTACTTGTGCTGCATGCGCGCTGCTGTTGTGACATATATGCCAGTCTAGTGTGTGAATGCTTAGCAAACACCACTGAGACCGTGTGTTTATCAGTTGATACTGGCTCATGTTCCAGCCGCAGTGCATCACACCCATAGCTATGGTGGTGGCAGGTTACCAGTAGCTCGTCAAATGCTGTATTGCACTACGTTTTGTCTCTACGTGCCGCCATCCATAAATCATTATCAGGGACTGAAAAGCAGAGACTTGTCAGTAGAGTGACATGTCGCCCCGAACATATAAGACAAGGGTGTAATTATAGTGGGTTTCGTTATATGCTGAAGCAGATGCGTGCTCATCGGGATGAGTGGTGCGCCATGTGGTTCAACAAGATATCAGCCTGGGTACAGTTACATATCATAATGCATGTGCAGGGTGGGATGTTGTCCGGTGCATGGGTGTGCAGGCAATGGGTGACTCTTGAGGGAGGCTGTATTTGATGTTGTCTGGCAGAGCTAAAGAGTGGGTTTCAAGTGTTGGGCGGCCGCAACGGGGTAACCCAATCGCCTTTATCTGGATGCAGAATGCCCATGATCATGCTGAGACATTGCATGTTAGCAGCTCGTTGACCAGGTGTTATTAACCATCTCTGTATAGTTTATTTTGGACAAGCGAGTGCAGCTATATGCAGGGTTTTTAGGATGCCCTCTATGATTTAAGGGGTATGCCGTTTGAGAGGTAGCTTCACTGGCCATTGTACAGGTATCAGGACTGTACAGCTTTCAAGTGAGTAAAAGTCAGTGAGTCAGTGTAACGTAGAAAATGGTCTGGCACAAGGAAAGCTGTGATATCGGTTGATGCAATTTCGCAAAGTATGCACTACGGCAGTGTCAGGGCATTGACGACCGAGAATAAACAATCAACCGTTGAGTGATTAACGTCATGTCCGGACAGTTAAGCCGCAAGATTTGTGCTGGGCCTGTGCAAACAGTGGTGGCGTTAGGACTGTGCTTAAGCTTACATTGCAGTTGGAGATGATCATTCAAACGATTGGTCATGCAAATGCAGTGGGGATGGGGGGAAAGAATTGAACCCTGTCAGTACGGTGATGAAGACCCTGAATGAGGATTCTGAACGACCATGATGAAGAAGAAGAAGAAGAACGACTTTCAAAGAAGGGTAGCGCGAGTCGATACAGGAAACATCGCTTGCGCTGCAAAAGCACAGCCCCCATGTTCAGCATGCACCGGCAGCGCAATCAACATGTGGTGGTTAATGAAGCACGTATACTTCATAACCCCCATCCACCAGAAAAATGGCTGTCTCGGGAAATCCCCTGTTCGTTGCTGGCAGTGCAACATCCATGCGAACCAGGGAGACGTGACGCTCACGGCAGCGGTGGCTGACCAAAGCCAG
>NSMO01014807.1:0-12189 GCA_002588565.1 Coelastrella sp. UTEX B 3026 | reverse complement strand
TGGTTGTTTCAGGTGGATGAGAGGGTATCAGAAGCTGCTGGCCTAGCGTAGCTTGAGTTCTTCGCGGCGAACTCAAGGATGGAGACCGACCCAAAGGGTGCCTCCACATCAAGCTCCGGTGGGAAACCCATGTCTCCGGAAGTATTGGCAGGAGTACGGCAGCTTGATGTAGACCCAGTGAGTACCTCAGAGCGCCTGACCTCCTTTGACAGTAATGTGCATGAACTCCAACCATGTTGCTGCTTCAATGTCAGCAGGGACCTCACCTGTATCAGCTTACAGCTTTACTGCGCTTCGTTGGGCTTGAGCCTTGGGGTGTCAAGCGCTGGTCGAAGCACCTGCAATTGCAAGCTATGTCCTAGCCAACCACATGCCACAGTTTTGTGCACGAGTCCAGCACACAATGGTGTGATATGCACCAGAAACAGCGCAGCAACATCTAGAGTGTCTGTTGAAGATGTATGAACCAGCAGCTGTGGTCTTGAAGCAATGTGTGGGCATGAAGCTGGGTTTTCCTGCCTGATTGCCGGCTGCAGTCAAACTCTCGGTTCATGATGCTGGTGGATGATCTGATCCGTCCTGAATCACTGCCACGCGGCTGGACAGCCAAGTTTACGGCAGAAGAAGGCAAATGGTGGGTTTGACACATACAGCATGTCAGCAAACCCAGCAGCTGCCAGGAGTCAGCCACCTGCAGGAACACAGAAACCGCACATGCCTAGGCTATGTCACAGTTCCTTCGTCATTCTTACAGAGTATGCTGCAACAAAAAGGGGTTGGAAGAACACAAAAGCAGCTCAGGCAAAACATGAACTCTTCCTGCTGTGCCAGCTTTCGTCTTCAATCAGCAGCACCTTTACGTGTATAAACAGCAGCAAGCATACAGTCTGGGCTCTTGCTGGTGCATCCAACCATGCCTGGAGCCACAGTAACTCATGCATTGGCATTCATGTTGCAGGGCCTACACAGACAAACATGGGCAGACACATGACAAGCATCCGGTGTATGACTACTACATTGGTGCCATGTTCATGGACAAGGGAGGCTATGCAAAGCTGAAGCAGTTGGCAGTTGAACGTCCTCCAACTGCTGACGAGGTGGGTGCACCCTTGAAACCAATGTGTTCAGTAGCTGTATGTATGCATGCTGCAGAGGGTGTCAGCAAACTGGGCAGTCCCCTATCCAGGTACCCTTGTCAGAGCACAGCACAACAAACAGGTGCATCTTGCCAGCCGGAATTTGTTCAATTGCACCAGGTTCCACTGCCTGCAGAGGCCATTGCATGCTGTACAGACTTGAAAACCTGCCTGTACTCTGCTGGAGAGGTTGGTGTTTGTACTGTTGCCTCTACAGGTAAAGCAGATGGGCATGTACCTGAACATCAAAGAAGGTGAAGACCCCTACTTGTGGCAAGTAGCTGAGATGGCACTATGTGCGCCGCTGCCACCTCAATGGGAGGAGACTGTGGAGGGACCACCTGATGCACCTGTAGTCAAGTTCATGTAAGCCTCATCGGCTTTTCTTGCAGGCTGTGAGAGAACTGCTAGGCAGGGTTTGATGGCTGGTTTGTTGGTCCCTTTGCTCAACTTAGCAGCTGCTGTTGACAGGCTGATGGCATTTGTGGAGGTACCTTTGTGTACGATTGCTCTACAACCGGGTGACTTGATGACGTGGGTTTAGCAGCAGTGGGGCCTGCATGATTTACAAGTCTGTAGCCGCAGGAAGTGCTAAGGGTGTTAAGGATCGGCACATACCAGGCAGTTGCTGATGATGCCTGTGCCATGTCGCAACTGCACCAACAGGCGCGAGTCAACACAAACGCTTATCCCCGTATGCAAGTTTAGGGACCGCATGGTAACTGCATAGGTCAGATATGTGCTGCTTTGCCGTCTGTCTGCTGCAGGAATAAAGAGACCGGTGCATCTATGGAGGAGCACCCCCTAGACAACTACTTCAGGGAATTGCTACGACGCCGCAGGAGAGAGCTGCTAAGGCGCAAGAAAGCAGCTCTGAAAGCCGTACAGGTACTGCAGAAGCGACCTAGGACACGCCACGTTTGCTGGCCCACCATTGTACTGTCACTTCATCAGGTTTCAGGAGCATGTTGATCATGCTATGTGGGCCAGGTGGTGGTCAGTGTTGCGCAAGAGCTGCCAATGACCTGCCAGCAGTACTGGCTGAATCTGCAGCAAGTCAGTTGTGCCTGTGCCTGAGCTGGCAGAGAATGCTGGTTGCTGTGTGGTTTTGTTTGCGCAGGGCCTTGTGAGGATGGGTGTAGGTCGTAAGGGTGGATTGTTTGCCAATCTGCTGGCTCAGAAGAAAGCTGAGGGTGATGCAGCAGCTGCAGGACAGACAGTGGGTAAGCATGCATTGTACAGTCTGATGGCTAGTCAGATGCAGCTGTGCATGCTACCTGCCATCTAGCATTGAGTCGGCCAGGGAAGAAGGTGCTTGAAGTTGTGGCTGGCCTGAGTCCACAGACTACATCCCAGCGGCTGGCATATGTAACAAAGGCGGCTGTGCCGCTCACAGCAATGAATGCAGTATGTGCCCTGGTGGGACACATCTGGGATCCTGTCAGGTACTGTATCGTGCACAGCTTCTTGCATGTGGCTGATTATGACATCTTCAGCACAAGTGCATAGTCCTCTAATCCCGGGCAGCGGGTAACAGCAGGCAACTGGGTACCGCTCCTTGGGAACACAGCATGTGGGCTTGCTGATTACCATGTCAGCGGCACAATGTGTGCACTGTGCTGCAGAATCAGCTGAGCAGGAGGATGATGAGCTCGACTCCATGTCGCCAGCAGTCAGGTCCTCTCTTACCAAAGCCTGGCAGGGCCTGGTTGGCTCAGCAGTCAACATGGTCAAATCGCTGCAGGCAGCTAACTGGGACGCTAGTGCCAGCAGCAGCAGCACCAGCAGCGCCGCTGGCACTGCAGCAGAAGGGTCAACCGGGGCAGATCCAGAGGCAGCAGCGCAAGGGCGACTGCAGGTCCTCCATGACCGGCTGATCACGGCACTTGATCCGGCAGCAGCTGGCAGCAGCAATGCAGCAGCAGCACTGCAGAGCATTGAGCAGCTGGCAGCACAAGCTACTGCAGCAGGCAATGATCCTGAGAAGATTGCCGATGTTTTAGCAGGTCAGGGTTTAGTCATCACAATTGGTGGGGCAGAGAGCGGGTTCAGCAGCAGATCAAGTAGGTCTCGCCTTGGAGATCAAAGTACTGCAGGTCCGAGGTTGCAGCAGGACCGATCTAGGAGTCCAGCAGTAGAACGAGTTGTCACTCCCGCCAGCTTAGAGGACGCAGTGAATGCTGCTGGCGATGCTGATGCTCACCTACAAGTCCTGCCACGGCGGCCGAGCTTCAGTCATTCACAGCCACTTCCTGAACTCCCAGGGGAGAAGACTTGCCGGAAAAGCCTGCTCGCTGACAAGGTTGGTTCTGTTTGTCTGCAGCAGCAGCAGCAGCAGCTGAGCAGTTGCTGTTGACAAGCACAGTTCTTCCTGCTGTCTGTGCGGTACCACAGCTTGTAGGTGTGCTGCACACACGCTGTGACTCTTCAGCTGTGTAATCCTCTCTGCAGCAGTGGTGATGCCTGGACTTGCCCACATGGGATGCATCACATATGTCACCACATATCCTTGACGTCTGTTACATAAAAAATATATGATTGATGTTTCGGTGCGTTAGGCTCGGAGGGTGTGATGCCCTCCGGCATCGTCAGTGTGTAAAGACACCTCAGCCTATTCATCTTCCATGCACTTGCAGATATCCTTCCTGGAAGTATCAACCCCAAGCCCGGAGCCAGGCCGGGCTAGCAGTCCTGCCAGTCATTTAGCAGATATGTTCAAAACCCACGGTCTCAGCACAACACCCAACAGCAACAGCGGGGCATATGCCAACCTTGGACCCTACAGCAGCAGCGGCGGGGCAGCAGACTGGAGCCTATCAGGTGGTGCTCCTACGGCGGCTGGTGCCGCAGCTGCCCGGAACATCCGTACAAATGCAGCACTAGCTAGGGATGCTGAAAGCGCTAAGAATGACTCAGCGGAGGGCCTAGCTACAGCAGCAGCAGCAACAGCAGGGTCTGATGTATCTGATGTGGGCGGCACGTTTCGCCAATCAGCATTGGGACCAGATCTGGTAGCGAAGATGCTGAAAGGGGCTGCATCAAGAGATCATAAACCCCAGGACCCAAATGGGCAGCCCTCCCAGCCGGATGGGGTTCAGGCTGGGAATGGGCAACATAACGCTGTTACTTCAGCAGCTACAGAACCCAAACCACAGGAGCAACAGCAGCAGGGCCTAGCAGCGGGTGGTCGCTTGGGTTTTTTTCTTGGCATAGCTGACCTACCGCCTTCAGCAGAAGCAGCATTACAGCATTTGTCTGCACTGCAAGGGGTGATGGAGGAAGCTATAGCAGTAATCCGCTCCTGGCAGCAGCAGCAGTTGATTATATTGCTGCTGCAGCAAAGGCTGGCAGCAGCTGCAGCTCGCGCTGAGGCTGACGATGCACGCTTGTCCGAGGTTCTGGCCGAGCTGGATCACATCACACAGCAGCAGCAATCCAGCACTGCTGCAACAGCAACAGCAGAGTACCAGAAGCTACAGGAACAGTGTGACAGACTAACACAGGAGCTTGAAGCTGCGAGCGCGGATCAAACCCAGTCCCAGCAAAGTAGGGATGTACTACAGCAGGCCTTGGATGCTGCGCTAGCTGCAGCGGCGGCAGCAAACGCGCAGCAGCAACAACTGGAAGAGCAGTTGGCGTCTGTGCAGCAGCGGTTGCAGCAGGAGCAAGATGTTCGGAAGGACCAGCAGCAGGATTTGGACAATACCAAAGCAGAGTTGGACAAGCTGCGGGCAGAGCATACCCGACTGCAGGTGAGGATACCATGGGGTTGCTGGAACAGTTCCGTCGCTGCAATGGCTTTAATAAATAGCCCATGGTCACAGCTGGGGTCTCATTTGGCGGTGACCATGATTTCATACCCAGAATCTGTGCAGTACAAGACAGTTGCATTGTGGGGATCATAAATGTCGCTGCCTGGCACATATCCCTTCGTTCCTCCCTTGGTCAATGCTTGCAGTCCAGCGGTGTCTTATGCTTCAGCCGTTGCCATTTTGAGTGTATACAGAACCTGTTCTCACCTGTGTTACACACATGATATCTTGAACCTGGCATGTCTGCACTGTGGACGCACCTGTACTGCAGGAAGCTACGGGCTCTGAGGTCGCTGCTACCGCAGCTCAGCTCTCCCAGCTGCAGTCAGACCATGCAAAGCTTCAAGCTGAACACACAAAGCTGCAGGAAACGCTGTCACAGGGCCAAGCGGCAGCTGCTGCAGCAGGTGGGCAACAGCAGCAACTGGCACAGCAGTTGCAGCAAGCCCAACAGGAGTTGGAAGCGCTCAGGCAGTCGCACGCTCAGTTGCAGGCCAGGTTCGACCAGCAAGGGCAGAAGCTGACAGATGCACAGACAAAATACTTGACGCTACAGGGGGATCACAACACACAGGGTGATGCTCTAGTACAAGCAAGGGAGCAGCTGCAGCGGCTGCAGCAGCAAACTGAGCAGACAGGGGGTGAGTTAGGGAACAGCAGGCAGGAGGTCATGCGACTGCAAACAGAGCTGGATGCTGCTCAGCAACAGCGGCAGCAGCTGGAACAGCATCAGCAGCAGCTACAGCAGGACAAGCAGCAGCTTGAACAGCAGCGGCAGCAGCTGCAAGATCAGATCGGTGGGCAGGGAGGGGAGTTGTCCAATGTTCAGCAGCAGCTGAGCCAGCTGCAGAAGCAGTTGGCTGATTCACAGCATCAGAAGCAGGAGCTTGAGCAGCAAAGGCAGCAACTAGAACAGCAGAAGCTGCAGCTACAGGATCGCGTGAATGACCAGGGTACCGAGCTGTCCAATGTCGCACAGGCACTTGCTTCAACACAGCAACAGCTGACTGAAACAACGCAGCAGCTGCAGCAGTCACAGCAGCAGCTGCAGGAGGGACAGAAGCATCAGCAGCAGCTCCAGCAAGAACTGCATCAAGGGCAACAGAAGCTGGCTGAGGTGTCGCAGCAGCTGCAGCAGTCACAGCAGGAGCAGCAGCAGACACAGCAGCTTCTGCAGCAGACGCATCAGCAGCTGCAGCAGCTGCAAGCTCTAAACAAGAAGGCTCAGGACGATCAAACCAGGCTTATGGACGTAAACCTGAAGCTGATGAAAGAGCTCAAGGACCTCAAAGCCGCAGCAGAAGCAACCGAGAAGCAGCGGCTGTCCAAGCCGTCCAAGGTTTCTCAGATCACTGCTGTGGATGCAGATCAGCAACATTGGACCCACGCCAGATCTGTGCAGACTGGCGAGGAGCTTGATCCTAGGTCTAAGCGGGATGTTGGAACTCCGGCTGATCTCTCACTGCTGTCATACTTCTTCCGGGAGATCAAACAAAAGCAGCGAGGCGGTGGCGGGGCGATCATTGGGTATGATCCTGAGAACGCGCGAGAAGCTGCTGCTGTGGCCACGTCACCAACTGCCAGATCACCGGGTCCTGGGCCGCTACCTGGCATACAGATGGAGGTGGGTGTCGGTAGCTAGTTGTGGTGGAAAGCACCCGGAGCACAGCACTGGGTACCTGTGCATCTGCTGTGCTATTTCGGATATAGTTTTCTGTCTTGATTTGTTTTAAGACAGCATGCAATGTGTACAGGCAACCAGGGACAGCACAACTGGAGTTAAAGCTGTAGAAGACATGAAGAGCTGTTGACGGCATCACGTTAGAGACACTACAGGGCTGCCGTGTGCTGCAGCACAAGTGCTGTAGTGCCATAGCAGTAATGCTTACCTGATGTGACTTCGTTAGAACTCTCGCCCATTCCAACAACTTGCCTGCAGGCTCGGAGGGCTGCTAGCATGCCAGGTGGCTTAGCAAGGCCTAACACAACCAAACCAAGCATCACTGGAGGCAAGAAGCCCCCAGAACCTGAGTAAGTGACCCTTTTGGGCAATGCAGTGGTGCTTTTGCAGCCCACAGAGTTGATTGTGTAGCACTTGACCAGTCTGCTTGTGACCCAAGGGCTGGTGGCAGTTTGAACAAACTTCCAGTTTTTGCGGGTGTGGTCCACTGCAAAGCAACACACAGGTGCCAAGCCCAATGCGCATTATGTGTTGGTGTTTGACGCTCAGGCCAGATAGACAGTGCACATGATGAAGGGTTGCATGATTGCCGTGCTGTGCAAGGGCACATAGTAACTTGGAACGTCAACTGCATCGCATATGACAGCATACAGCAATGCTTGTGGAATAATGTGCAGTAACCTGTGTTTTCACACACCACTGCTGTGCATGCTTATGCTGCATGTAGGGTCAAAGAGGGCAATCTCGACCTGCGGCCTGTGCCATGGGAAGTAAAGTCACGTGTGGATAGACGTAGAGACAGAGAAATGAAACTTGAAAATGAATCTGGTGCCAGGGGCGATCATGATAGGTGGGTACTGTTGCTCAAGCATCTACCTGTTGTGCAGAGAACACAAGCTTGCTAGCCTAATTGTGCTGATTCTGGCACAGTAAGGTGCTTGATCACAGGAACTGTGTGGATCCATATGCAGCGCAGCAGTGGCACGTCATGTTCCACTTTTGCTCTTGAACATATTAGGTGCAGTGAGTATGTGGGGGCTTCGAATACCGCTCACTTTAGTATGTCATGTTCTGAAGTGTTCTGACACTGAAGTGCGGTGCCGTTGTTGACCTCTTTAGGTGGGATTATGCCAAAGATGAGCGGGACAGCGAGATAGCTGAACTCAAAAAGCGCCTAGCAGATCAGGAGAAACGGAACAAGGATGCGGCAGCAAAAGCAGCTGACGATATGAGAGAGCTCGCAACAGAATTGCAGGTGTGTGGACACAATCTTTAGTGGACAGCTGGGTTGTACGGTCACAAGTGAGACTGGTTGATGCTTTGGTGCAGATCAGAAGTTGCCCTGCGTTGAAACAGCTGTTGTCAGAGCAGCGGTTTGGTTCAGCAATTGCAGGGTTCTACAGTTCAAAATTTAGACCAGAATAGACATAAGGTCCTGACAAGCACTTAGTGGTTGCTCTGCTTCCTGCGCTTGGTGCCTGCACATGCCGCCTGAAGGCCGCTGCACTACAGCCAGCACTGGGCCCTGCTCAGCACTGCCACCACTGCTAGGTCTTGAACAGCAGCCAGAGTGCGTGCTGCCTGTTAAGCTGCAGTGGCGTCCTTGCTGTTGCAGAGCGCTAAGCATACTGCGGAGCTGCTGCAGACAGACAACTTCACCCTGCGCAAGGAAAACAATTCACTACGTGTAGCAATGCAAGCTGTCGGCATGTCAGTGCCGTCAGATGTGGCCCCGGCTAGGACCAGTGCCATAATCAGGCACAGCCTTGCCCCAAGAGCTAGCTTGATGCCGGGAGGTCAGGGCATTGCAAACCCCGGTAGCACACACCATAAGGAAGGCGGTGCCTCTAGAACTAGTGTTGTTGTTGGGCGGCCACGGACCACAAGCAGCTTGACAGGAAGCACTCAGGGCAATAATGCAGGCGGTGTGAGACTCAGCATGGCTGGAAGCATGCCCCTCCCTGTCAACACCAATGCCTGGGGCTCAGGGTTCGGCGGTTCAAGCCCCCGCAACCCTGGGGTATTGGCAGGAGGGACGTTGGTCAGCGGTTCTGGGAGTATCAGCCCCAACCGCACTAGAGACGGTAGAAACCCTGATGATGTGGGTCTGCTGAGTTTATCTGGCGGTTCCGGGGTGCACTTTCTGGGAACAAGTACAGATGGTTCAGGGCGGTCGGTGTCGCCATCCGCTGCTAGGCTAGGAAGTTTGACTGGTGCAGGAAAAGCAGCATCATCACCTAGGGGTCCTCCTGGACAGCAGTTGGTGCCGACGTTGAGGTCTGGAGTCGTGAACACTGGGCAGGGCATGTAGCGGGGGTGCGACTTTACCATCGTCAGCTTTGGAATTGGAGAACACACTTTGCCCTTTGCATGTAGCATACAGCCGTCAATCTGCTTGGCATTCTACGTTGCGTGAGCTAAACTTCAAACTTTGAACAGCAAGACGACAAGCGACACAGCAGCGTTTCTGTTTAGCCTGCTTTCTGTTGTCCTTGACAGCTGGTGCAAACAGTTGGGCTTTGGCAGGTATGAATGTTGGTGGTTTATGGTTGCTGTTAGGGATATGTGTCTTGGTTGATCCAACAAGTGGCTTGCGCCGGTCTTGGTGTTTGCATTGATCATGGATGCCTTGAAGTTGGTGTCAGGGATCAATCATAGGGGTCTTCGGGGATATAAGGGTTGAGTTGCATTGATGCATAGTTGAGTTGCACCAAAGTGCAAAATCTGCTTCACATCATGTTGATAATGTTGAGAACTTGACTCGGTCGACACACATGAAAGTTGTGACAGCACAGTTGGTAGTAACAGCTCATGCGGCCATGGACATGCATCATCTGCATATGTGTTGTGGGTTAGCAATCTCAAATCAGGTATGGCTGATCTGAGATACTAGTGGGTGTCAGCAGTGCCGACATAGAATGCCTTCCATTGCTTACCACACTCTATGATAATCATACGTTTACTTGGCTTGTAAATGGTGCTTTTGCGCTGCAAGATGCACTTGGTTTGTGCACTCGTGAGAGGACCCTGGCCCGTTTATGCAATGCACTGCAAGTTGGCAGTCGTCAGCTGACCACACCCAGTACGACAAGGTCATGGAGCAACAGGAGGGTGTGGAGGTTTCAAATCCAACGCGTGCAACGTGGAGTGCCAAGCAAACTGCTGCATGTACATGCAAGGGGCAGCCATGTGTCAGGCTTCCTAGTTCAGATAGAACTGTTCTGTAATTGAGTTCACATTGACACATTCATCACTCAAAAGTTCATGACTTGAGGCTGGCAAACGGGATTGCCCTCCTCCCAGAAATCAGTATTATATTGGTTCCAGCCAGTGTGCGGCTTCTGAAAGGAGAAGAGCTTGAAGTGCTGTGTGCTGATGCTGACACTGTCTGAGGCTCCAAGGTTCATATACTGCTGTCACCACTGGAGGCTCAAGCGAACCTAGAGGCACCATGACAGTGTGCAACAACTGCATTTAAACTCCCACCTTACAAGCATTATCACTGGTGCCCCTGGGGCCTGGACAACCGACTGCTGAGCCGGTGTGCTGGACCCTCATCAGGTCGTGGCCACTTCCGACCAGATGATCAGCTTGGATCGCAGCTGCACACGCATCCTATCTCAGCTGCGAACCAAGCCAAGCTTCTGCCACGTATAACCCTTTTCGCCAGCTTGCTGGAACAGGCCTCATCGCGCGGTGTTGCTTGCGCTCGCCTACTGCAGCTGTGTCTTCTCTTACATTACTACCAACGCCGTAGCAACTGTGGCGGTACAGCGATGTCGTCTTGGTGGAACAAACTGCTGGACTGGCTTCGAAGGTTTGTACATGCTCGCTCGCTTCCCCGCTGCTTCCGTGTGCTGGGCTTGCAAGATACCACGTCCTTCAAACCTTATGCCTTGCTGGTTAGCTCCTTGGTTTGGCAGCTTTAGTAGGCCTCTTATGCCGTGCAGTTGGTTTTTCAAGCGAGAGATGGAGCTGTCACTCATAGGTCTGCAGAATGCGGGCAAAAGCTCTTTGGTGAACGTGTTGACAACTGGGTCATTTCATGAAGATATGATACCAACTGTAAGGCTTGGCTGGGGAGCGTGCACCAGAGATGATGCACATTACAGCACTACTACTGCTACTGATGTCCTGCCACCACACTCACCTGTGACATCATCGTTTTCCGTCGGTCAGCGTTAGCTCCTGACAACATACCGTGCCTTTCTGACAGTTGCAGCCGGTTCAGGCAGCTTTCAGTAACCAAAACACCAGGCCACAGTCCCATTGTTTGACTGCTTTTGTGCAGGTGGGCTTCAACATGCGCAAAGTAACAAAAGGCGGTGTCACAATAAAGATGTGGGATCTAGGGGGGCAGGTGTGTAGGTTTCAGTGGTTGCAGGACGTAGTGCTCTTGCCTCGCATGGCAGTACTGCGCAGGTGCAGCCACATATACCTGCTAGCGCACATACAGACAGATGCTGCAACTGCACCCTACAAATTATTCACCGCCATCAGCTGGGATGAGTTGTGCAAGCCATGTAACAGCACTGCTACATAGTAGTAATAGCACGAGCTCATCGACCTGTCACATGCAACTCACCCTGCACATAGCTGTTGCAACTGCCTATGTGTCTTCCGCCTTCCTGCAGCCACGATTTCGCACACTGTGGGAGCGATACTGCAGAGGCGTGCAAGCAATAGTGTATGTAGTAGATGCAGCAGACCATGAAGCAATAGACGTGAGTCGTTTGGTTAGCAGTTTGCATCTCAGCTAGCGGCCTGCCGATATCCCAGCAGTCAGCAGAGGTTAGCTGTATTGCACAGAGCAGCGCGCTGCTTTTCAGCGTCTTTGGTCCCAGAACAGCAGTTGGATTGCAGCTGGATTCACAGCAGTTTACACACAAGCGGCTTTCTTATCAGCACGTAACTTAGCATAGCACAGCGTTGGCAGTCCAGGACTGTCAAGCAGTGTAGGTTCCGTGAGTAGGTTATGAAACACCAATGCTACAGCCTAGCATTAGGTATCAGTGTTGCTCCGCAACTTGCCCATGCTGCAGCTATATCTGTGTGTTTGTTGGCCTGAGGCTTGCAGTCGCGCTTATCTGCAATCATGCAACGTTAAGGTGTTAGCTCTCATCTCATCTGGAATATTGCAGCGCCAAGGTGTTAGCTCGATTGGTGCAAGAACTGTGTCATGCCTGTTGCAGATATCCAACCAACAGTTGCGTGCCCTATCAGCAAAGCAGAGTACAGACAGCATAACAATGCAGATGCAGTGATGGGCCACAACTGCATGCCAAGGTGCTGCTACTTTTCTTACTGTGCACTGCAGGTGTCTAGCAAAGAGCTACATGCTTTACTAACAAAGCAGAGCTTAGACGGCATACCGCTGCTGGTACTAGGGAATAAGAACGACTTACCAGGGGCTCTAGGGACTCAGCAGCTGATAGAGCGGATGCAACTGCAGGTAAGATGTCAGGGCTTTCAGTTCAGTTTTTTTAAGAGAGAGAGAAGTTACAGTGGATACCTCACCATCTAGAATGGTACTCTCCACACCCAATAGGAAACCGATTGC
>NSMO01014806.1:0-12229 GCA_002588565.1 Coelastrella sp. UTEX B 3026 | reverse complement strand
AAGCACTGAGTTGGCATTCTATGGTTCATGAGCTGCACTCCCAGACTTCATTCGCAATGCCAAGCACTTTGCCTTCAATGCTGTAAAAAAATCCTGATTCCTTCTGAAGGATTCACTGAGTGTAGGTAGTGATCGTGTTGGTCCCATTAGGTGAACCAGCGATGCTGCCAGATGTGATCCATCACATCACATCGCTGGGCCGTCGCTGCCGATGATTACAGACACATGAACCCGCTCCAGCCACTTGCCGATATACATCTTGCTTGGACGGGTGGGACCTCATCCTGGAGGCCTTAACGAGACCAGCTCACGTGTGCAGTTAAACAGGTGGACCAACCCTTGGTTGGAATGCACCCAGAATCACATTTTTTCATCGGATGCTGAACTGGTCACAGGACTTTCATTCTTCATGTTACAGTACTCATACGTCCTTTCGCAGTCGATTCATTGCACTCAATATGAGGGCCCATGTTGATCCACAATGACTATGACCAACTGTCGTTTGATGAGATGCTGCCGTTTGCCAATCCATTACATTCAACCCGTCAATCGTCAGGATGAGCACATGCTCATCACTGCTGCACCAGAATATATGCCATGAAGCCACTTCCATCCTGTTGCGGTGTACATGCTGCAAACCTTAGATGGCCAACACAAGATAACGCTGCAGAGCTCGCTGCACAGGCGCAACAAATGCGCTGTGCACGCCAAAGCAGAATGCACAAGCTCCTAACAAAGTGGATAGGCAAGTAGATGCTGGGGTGCCAGCGCTGCATAGTCTACCGCTGCCCTTGAGCAGCATTCAATTACAGGATAGTAAGAAAGCCCCTCTCACTGATGCTGCCGGCCATACCAGAGCTGCACACTGCAAACATGTCCCTGTTTCCATCTGTTGATGGCTGTGCAGAAGCTACGCACCCTATTGCAGGTCCTAGGCTGACACCCACTTTAGATGCCCAAACAATGGCACTATTACTGCTGATGCGTCTGAGATTCGCCCCAAAGCTGCTGCAGCCGTTAGCACTGCTGCTGGTCGGACTGACTTGCTGTCCTGCAGCTTCGACTCGTGCACATTGCCAAGTTGATTTAAAGCTGCTGCTACTGCTGTCTGCGCTGCTGCAAGCTGTTGCTGAGTGTCACTGCTCAGTACCGATGCTCGAGTGTCTCCTGTGCCTTGTATTCATTGGCGTACCTGCAGCACAGACAACAGCATAAGCATGATGTGGAAAGCGGGATAGCATGAACAAGGATGGCTGGTGCAACATGCTACACACTAGCTCTGCCCAAGCCGCTACATCTCTTCTGCTGCAAGGTTGCAGGGGCGCCAGGAATGTGCTCATGCTGTTGCAATTCAAGCCCAGTTGCTATAAAGTGCTGAACGCAGCGGACGTGCTGCTGCACCCGCTCTGGCCACTGCTTGGTGGACACCTGCTGAAGTGCTAGAGCAACTATCGACGCTGACTCAAGCAACTGCCGACTATTCCTCGAAAATAAGGCGTCGATAATGCAGCATAGACTTGAGCTGTAGCTGCAGTACTGTGAATGCGCTAGACGATGCACTGCACAGGGATGCTGTTCACAATAGCAACAGAGACACTTACAGAATAGGGCCAAAGAGCACTGTGCTGAAGATGGCGAGGCCCACAAAGTTCTGCAGGCACCACAACAAATACAGTGAGCTTGGAGCATAATGCAATTGTTATGCAGGCTTCAACAGGCCTGCTTACCCTCTGAAAGTACTTTGCGATCTTGGTGGGTGTTTTGGTGATGCCCTTCATGATAACATCCTGGTTATATGGGCTGAGCGAATATACGATTTCTCTTATTGGAACTGCTTGTCTAGGCGCCATAGTGACCGGCTTCGCAAACCAGCACGAAGTGCGAGGTAAGGGCCACCAGCAACAGTCTTCAGCACAATGAAACCTTGTGTCGCATGGAAAGTCCAAAGCCAGTAACAGCAAATTGGCTGTTCCCGCAGCTGATCACAAGGCAATACTGATTGGGTTTATAGAGCTTGATAAGCACGCAACAGCAGGTGCTGGTCGCAAAAGTCTGACAAGATATTTCCTGCATCGGTGTATGCTCCAGCTTGGCTTGATGTGACTACGGCTACTGCCTGCGTGCATCCCTCTCTGATTCCTCGCTGCTGTCCCAGCATATGGTGCCGCTGGGCGCTTATAGCAAGCTGAACCTGCGACAATCAGCTTCCAGTGAGGCTTTCACCTGCCATGAAGGGGGCTTTCGCAATAAAGTCGAAGAAGTCCAAGTACCAGGTACTTACATCTGCTGTTCCACTACACCCAACTGCAACATGAGTTGGAGGCTTGGTTTGCGGCGTCAGGGGTTGTGACACTGATGCCTCATTGGTCTACTGCAGCTCCACAAAGAACAAGAGGAAGAACGGAAGCGGGTGCGTGCAAGCACTGAGCCAGTAATGCAACAGCAGCTGACGGGTGATCATGTCAGATGCGATCATGTCCTGCCTCCCAGCCGCAGCAGAGGTTCAGCAACACGGCCGAACAGCTGCTTTCAACTGCAATAGCTGCAGCACAACACGGGTGTCACATTGGGCCTGCGCCTACAGATGTGCATGCGATCTCAACAGGCCCACAGCAAACACAGTTGCACCTTCTTTTGCAAGCCATATTCACCATTTTCATATCAACTGTTTGCATCAACATCATTACAGAAAGAAGAGGAGGAAGCAGCGAAGATCTACGAGGAGTTCGTTGAGTCCTTCGCCGGCACAGATGAAGACAAGTCAGGTGTCAAGACCTTTGTGCGTGGTGGAACAGTACAGCCGGGCCAGAGGTCACATGAAGCAGCGGGTGAGCTCGGGAGTCTTGCTGGAGCGAGTACACACAGCTGCCCCAGGACCGGCAGAAGCAGCAGCTGGCGGTGCAGTGAGCTGGCAGTAGCCTGGGGGCAGTCCTGCAGCAGTGGGTTCAGTGCAGCAGACCGTCAGACGTAGCAGTGGCTGGTGGCAACCTGATTCCTGCAGCACGGCAGCGGTTTGGTCACATGAACCAACCTGGACTTGAACAACCTGTGGACCCAGCAGCCGGCCGCACCTACTGCAGTTAAGCCACAAGGCTCGTTCACCCTGTGCAGTTGGCTGCACATGGAGAACGCTCTGGCAGCACAGCTTTAGTCCACTACTGACACCCTGCTCGCTTTATAACAACAGGCCAAAAGGGTTCCAAGTATGTTCCTTCTTTCATGCCACCTTCACTAGCAACTGGCGGGAGTGCAGCCAAACCATCACGACCGGAACCAGGCAGGGTTCATCAGAGACATGATGCCTTTGCTGATGAGGAGGAAGAGGAAGAGGTACATAACTGTTAAAACATCACCGTGCACGATCTATAACACACTGTTGACATGTCAAGCACCCCATGGCGCTTGTGGTATTGCAAAGCTATACAATTAGCGTACTGTACAGGCTGTGTCCATGCTCTGGTTATGACTTGTCTGACGGATATCATGCCCTCCTGTGACATGCAAGTTGCATTCTTTTGCGTATGAGATGTTCAAACCATGCCTTGACCCGAGTTTGCCATCTCAGTTGTGAAGTCTCAGTTGTGCCCTCTCAGTAGTAGAGAGGCCAGGTGTCAGTGTGTGTGTGCATATGTTGGTCTTGGCTCCTGCTACACATGGTCAGGGACTATGTGCTGCAGCCAGGCCAACCTGTGCAGCATGCAGGCACGCCTGTGAGCAACACACAGAATGCATATGTGAGCACCCTTGTATGCCACAGGTGCTCTGGAGCATGCTTGATTGTGGTGCATGCGGCATCATCAGGAGTCACAGCCATTATTGCTGTTTGCTTGCTGTTGTACGCTGTGCTGTTTGCCAGCTGTGTGCTGTTTCACCAGTCAGGCTGCTGCCACCTGGTACTGTCTTGCCTGCTTGCATGCTCCCCCTTATCCCGCACTAAGCTGCTGTTGTTTGTCGCTTTAGTCCGTGTTTAAGCTGCCAAGTAAAAAGCCAGACAAAGACAAGCCTAGGCAGATTGACCGCATGTTGGAGGAGCTCAAACGGTAAGAGGTGGCTTCTGCCTTGGGACCTTAGGCCAGGTTGTGGATGCTTGCCTCTCAGCCCTTTGTGTGCGTGCCTTATCTGTGGTATATCCCGTTTGTGCACCACATGATGGTTGAGCTTACATGCACACTCCCTTTTTTATCATACTCTCACATAAGTCGATTGAGAAATACTGCCTATTGTTGTACTGCGACAACCCCTCAGCAGTTTGGAGCTGTTGCTAGTCAGGACACCTAAAGCTCATGTAAAGAAACTGAGCACTCGTGTTTTATTGATCATGCAGGGAGCAAGAGGAGCGCGAGGAGCGAGACCGCCTTCGCCGTGAAGGCAAACCGCTTCCTCCTGAACTCATGCGGTCAGGTTCATCTGCCAGTGACCCATATGACAGAGATAGAGACTACTACGACAGGGACAGAGGGAGAGGTGGACCATACACTTACGATGATGGAGACCCGTACTCAACCAACTTGTATGTGGGCAACATCCATCCCGAGGTATGGTGAATGTTGCGTCCTGCATATGAGCTGTTCTGTGTGCATGTGACACTATGTTTTGTGGCAAACATTGTCGCAGCGCAGACAACAACACATGGGGAGATTGTTCTGATGTTGGCTTCATGTTGCTGCTGGTGCTGTTGTGCCATGCTGCTGCTGCTGGCCAATGGGAGACCGATTCATGTTGTACCCGTACGATCTGCATTGACTTCTGACGCTCCAGAGCTTTTTATTTGTCAGTCTGAAGTAATTGCGCACGACACGCGTACTGTAGGCTGTTTAGGACCGCAACACCCTTCCACGTTGTAGTCACTTACGTCACTAATGTGATCTTCTGTAAGTCTCATACTCTGCTGTTTTGATTCTGTGTTCATGCTTCTGTGTTTCTCCGTCTGCTAGGTCAATGAGGCCCATCTTGCTCGTGAGTTTGGACGCTTTGGGCCCATTGGCAGTGTGAAGATCATGTGGCCTAGAGACGAGGAACAGAGGAGAAAGGGCAGGAACTGTGGCTTTGTGGCGTTCATGGTAGGCACATGCGTGTTGCCACCAAATCAAAAAAGGAACACACTGCTGTGTACCCTGCCGACTGCTTTGCACCCCAGGGCCGGTGGTTGGAGTGAGTTTACTCGAGTATGTTTCACTGGCAGGCTAGGATTGCAACCTGGCCAGCCAGCAGAGCAGAATATGAGCAGGATATGAGCACTTCAACTTGGGGTTGTTCGTTTGTGGGTGGGTGTGTTCTACGCTACCAACTCGTGTCTGCCGGGGGCGACAATGCCAATATTGCAGCACTGACTCTGCGACAAGCAAGACAACCCTGCAGTGAAAGGCTTCACGTGTATTTTGTACATCTGCTGACCAGCATATAGCTCCAGTGCAGTTCCTTAGACTGCGACCCGTGTGCATATGTCGTGTCCTGCAGAAACGCGAAGATGCTGAGAAAGCTCTGAAGGCTCTTGATGGCCTGGCCCTGCATGGCATGGAGATGAACATTGGCTGGGGCAAAGCAGTGCCACTGCCACCTGTACCCTTGTACAGCGGACAAGGAGTGCCAACAGGGCCGTTGACGGGTAGGTGGGCGGGTACAGCAATGATGCAGGCTTGCGGGGGCCACTGGCCTGGGTTGGCCCCAGTGTTTAGCATTTTGGGTGAACAGCATCCTGGTGATCCTTGATGGCACAGCATCCTGCTGGCCCTGTGAGACACTATGTACTTGTTCTGAACATCATGCCTTTGTGAATGGGATGCTGTGCTGCACTTAACACGCTGAATCTGCTGCTGCTGCTCCTGCTGTGTGTGGTGTGTTTTCTGCAGCTATTGTTCCCCCTGCTGTGACCCGTGAGCGTGGCAATCCCATCACCCTGGCCATACAGTCTGCGCTGATGCCAGCCACAGGCATGTTTGCCAAGGAGAGCACACAGAGCAGAGAAGTCATCAAAGGTGTCGGGGACAACATCGAGGTAAGGTCTTATCTCCAACACATGTGCCAGTCTATGTGACGAAGTTGGCATGTGTGGTGCCACTGTCGCACAAGGCAGTTTCAGTTATGGTACGACAGGTGACTAAAGCTCAGTAACAACCACCCGTCCGGCATCAGAAGCACAGTTGATTAGCTTGCCAGCATGGCACAGCGCTTAACCCTCGCACCGTCACAGATGCGACCTGCACACCAGCTTGCAGTTGCACCCCTCAGCAACACAGGCCAACGCCAGTTGTGCTGTGTCGCTTGCTGCCCAAGCCGTGCTTTTGCATATTCAGGCTTCTGACATGCAGCCCTCTCTGCATCTCTTGTTCTGCTGCTTTTTGCTCATCCATAGGTCAAGATTCCGGACGATCCCAAGATGCGCTACATCATTGACAGCATGGCTCTGTACGTGCTGAAAGACGGCTGTGAGTTTGAGCAGCTCATCATGATGGAGCAGCAGGGTCAACCAGAGTTCAACTTCTTGTTTGAGCTTGACAGCCCGCTACACGCCTACTACCGCTGGAGGATCTACTCACTGGCAGGTAATGAACTATTTTGCTGTTTCCTTGTGTGTTGCATTTGCTTGATTCCTTTGGTTGTGAACTGTACAGCAGGGCCAACCAGAGTTCAACTTTATATGTGAGCCAGACAGTCCTCTGCATGACTTCTCCCGCTGGAGAAGAATCCTTTACCGACAGGTCAGTGGTGCCACTCTGTGTCCTGCGGCTCGGTTATGCTGTTGCGCAGCATCCTGGCCCAAGTGTACCTTGTGCCTGCTAGCACATAAGCCGGGATCTCCTTGCATGTCCTTGCCTAGTACCTGCAACCACAATCGCGCAAGTGGGTTGTAACAAAGGCATAGCTGAGTGTGCGTGTGCCGAGTGTATGATTCAATGGGTGTGTGCTGTCTGCAGAGGGTGACACTCTCCGCACGTGGCGTATTGAACCCTTTCTGATGATTGAGGGCGGCCAGGCCTGGATCCCTCCACCCATGTTGGCAGCAGATTTGGCAGCAAGTAAGTCGTGGCTAACAAACTCTAAGATTGGTATATGTATCAGGTGGCTTGCCTCAAACATGTATCCCTTGCTGACAAGCTTGCGAGCTGCTCGCTTGCAGCAGCTTTTGAACCACTGCTGATTTCTTGTGCGTCGCCGTTATGCCATGAATTGGTGAGCACAGCTTTTTGTCACTGCCAGCACTGGTATGGTTGTTCAGTGTGTATACTAGCACACCTACATATGTAACAAGCACATTGTGCATGTTGATATAGTCAGACGGTCACCTCTGCTGTTTGCATGTTGCTGCAGCCAACAAGCGTCAGGAGAGTGCCCGTGGTCAGGCAGCTGTGCTACTAAGTGACTATGAGCGTGACACCTTTGAAGACATGCTGAGAGGACTCACTGCTGAACGAGCTACCATCGCTGAGGTAACGCACCCTCCCTTCTAGCTGTGAGGATGCGCACTGCTTGCAGCGTTCAGCTTTGCTTCTGCTGCTGATGGATGTTTCTGCTGCTGATGGTCGAGTGTCCCAGACACATCGCGCATTGCTTGATTACAGGCCCTAGGTTTACTGTGTTACCTGATCCAGGGTTGTCGCAGTCTTTGGAGTTTGCCCTTCATCCTCTATGACTGTTTGCAACTTTGCAGTCTGCTGCAGCAGCATGATTATCACCTAGTGAGCTCAACAAGCATTGCAGATGTTATGTAACACTGCACAGGGTGGCACCCCAATCAGCCATCCGCACCAAACGCATCGCACATCATACACCACAGTTTGCGCAGTTGCAGCGCAGTGTGAGTAACTTCTCAACATCATTGCTGTGTCATTGCTGTGCATCTTTTCAGGCTATGGTGTTTGCTCTTGAGCATGCTGATGCAGCAGCTGACGTGTGTGAGATCCTTGAAGAGGCCCTCACACTGCCTGAGACACCACCTGCCACAAAGCTCGCCAGGCTGTTCCTTGTCAACGACATACTACACAACGCAACAGCACCAGTGCGCAATGCAAGCAGGTAACGGGCTGACCCCTACCCCCCCACCCCCACCCCCACCCCCGCGGGGATCTGACACTGATGTCGTGAACTGAAGTTTCACGGCAATTCTAGTCTCCTGCTTGTCCAGAGGTTTGATCTGTGCAACAGGAGATACAACACTTGATATCTGCTGCTAATCGGGCGAGCATGTCCAGCTTGTGTCTGTATGTAGATATGCTATCTTTGGAGATGAGGGCACTGGGGGTGGGGGCGGGTGGGTGTGGTGTGTGGTGGTGGGGGGGGGGGAGGGTGGAAGGAGGGTTTGGGGGAAACATGTACTTACTGCCTGTGATGTGACACCAGGTTGGACATCTGTGGGCATACTTTGCAGCTGGCATTGGATGGCATGCTTGTCCAACTGACGCTCGCCTTACTGCTGATGCACGTATTGTGCCCGGCTTGAAGCTGTCTTGCCTGAGGTGTTTGTATCTCCGAACAGTTATCGCCTGTCAGTTGATCTAACAACAGCATTGCTCCTCAGGTTGTTGAGACTGCTGCTGCTGCTGGTGGCACTGCTGCTGCAGGTACCGTGCCCGGCTTGAAGCTGTCTTGCCCGAGGTGTTTGTGTCATTCAACAGCACGTACAAGGCAGCTGACAGCAGGATGGTACAAGAAGCGCTCAGGAAGAACGTTCTTCGCTTGTTGCGAGTGTGGAGGGAGCGGTTCATATTCAATGATGACTACATCAACGGTCTGCAGGTATGTGGACACGGTTCCACTACTGCTTTCACGGATATAAAGAGTACTGGGTCGTCTAGTTGATATCACTGTGACTGTTCTCTATATTATGGTGATGGGTCATCCTGCTGCAACATTCGCTGGTGTTATGGCAGATACATGTTTGTTGTGTACAGTGCAGTCAACCCTGCAGGATGACAGGAAGCTCTAAACAAACATAGCACATTCCGGTATGTTTGTTGTGGGTGTGGGACGTCTCAAAGTTGATGACAAGAATATCTATGGGCCACAAGTGTGTGTCCTGTCTGGTTGCATGCTGACACGGTCTCTTGAATCAATTGGCTACCCTGGATATGCTTCTATTGCTTAGTGAGAAAGAGACTGAGCAATATCCATGAGTGCATTATTGATTGAGTTGCTTGCCAGGATATTGCTGTGCTGTGGGTGAAGGCACACCTGACAGCTCAGCAATAACCTGGCTGGGAACTCTATTCAAACTGTCTGATATCAAGCAGTATATGTATTGACGATTGCACTGATCAGGTCTTCTGTAAACAGAAGAGGAGTCTGACCCGGGTTGGGCAGCAGGTCATGTTATGTGTTGATTGAAGCTAGCCGCACACAAAACTCATGCTTTTAGTGTGCCATTGAAGATTCGCGCTACAGGCCAGGTTGTGAAGCTGTGTGCCCAGCAAAACATGTCATCGTTGGGTTCAGCCCATGAAGTGCCAAACAATGTCCAGCTCCACAACCCACCCTTCAAAGACCCGTACTACTGCAGTACATTACCCCAACAAGCCACAGCTCTTGCGTTGTGTTATCTTGCAATGACTTGCAGGCCACCATGTTGGGTCACATACCAACAATGGAACAAGCTGAAGAAGAAGAAATGATCCAGCAGCAGGCCCTGGCAGCAGAAGCAGCAAAAGCAGCAGCAGCAGCGGCGGCACTAACAGCATCAGCAGCAGAGGAATCAGAGCCAGAGGAGCCACCAACCAAGAAGCCTAAGAGCAGATGGGAAGATGACGAGGATGATCAGCAGCAGCAGCAGCCTGAGAAGCAGCCTGAGCCCCAGCCTGACTCCCAGGACCAGCAGGACTCGATCAAGATCCAGGGTCCTACTGCACCTAGGCTGCAGCAGCTCAAAGGGCAAAACCCCATGCTTGAAGCACAGCTAGAAACCCTAACCAACGAGGAGTTAGAACGGCGCTGTAGGGTTAATGGTTTGAGCAATAAGGGTAGCAGGGAGCTGTGCATTGAGCGGCTATTAGCGCTGGATTACTACGTTAATGGTGATCAGCGGGGCATGGCGGCGAAGCCAGTGGTTATAGATAGTGCTGCAATTGCTGCTGCTGCCAAGGCAGCACAGGAAGCAGCGGCAGCTGTGAATGCTGCTCACGGGGTAAAGCCTAGCAAATGGGATGCCGGTGTTCAGCAGCAACAGCAACAGCAGCAGCAGCCGCAAGCTGGTGAAACATCAAGCGCTGCTGTTGCTGGTGGCAGCACCAACCGCTGGGGCGGTGTGATCAGCATACCGCTTGATGGGGATGCATCGACAGCAGCTGCCGATGATGTGGTAGCAGCAGCAGCGGCTGCTGCCAAGCTGATGGCTGCAGCAGCAGCTCCCAAAGCAGCAGCAGCAAACCGGTGGCAAGAAGTAGACGAACAAGCTGAAAAGGAGTCAGCGCCGCAGGGTCCGGTCAGCAAGTGGCTCTTAGAAGAGGCAGCAGCAGCTCAGGCAGCAGCAGATGAAGAAGCACGGCGGCAGCGCGAAGAAGAAGAGGCTGCCGCCGCCGCTGCTGCGGCTGCTCGTGAGGCTGCTGCTGCCGCTGCTGCCAGGGAGGCTGCTGCCAGGGCCGCAATAGCTGGCAGCGCTGGTGGTGGTGCTGGTGCTCCTGCTACTCCTGAAGATGATGAACGAAAGAAGCGGTTGCGACAGGTGGGGGAGATGGCTTTTGTGCTTATGATCTGCCATGCTCGTTCGTGTTGTATATTGAGTGCACTCTCTACAGGAGCAGGTGGGGCATGCGGCTGGCCGTTGGCATGCTTGCTATGTGTGCAGCCTAGCGCCGTCACTCAAGCACATTGGGCATGCGAGCATTGCTGGCGACTGCTGACAGTTTATAGAGCTGGGCGGGTTGTTGCTAGCATGACTTGTTGATAGCAAGGTTAGCTCTCTGCAGCTATCACTTTGTCTACTTCTGCATCTTTCTGCAGCAGTTGCAGCTGTCACGTCTGTGGTGGTATCACATCCACAAAATAATGATTCTGTGTGTCCCCTGCTTGGTTTGCTGCTGCTGCTTATGCAGATTGAGGTGAAGGTGTTAGACCATCAAGATGAGCTCCAGGAGCAAGGCAGATCAGCAGCAGAGGCAGAGGCAGCAGCAGCAGCATTACGGCAGCAGCTCACAGCTGAGCTGGATGCTGAGCTGGCAGCGGCAGCGGCAGCAGCAGCTAGCAAGGCTTTGCAGGACAAGTCAGCTAGTGCCAAGTCTGCTGTGGAGAATCGCAGCAGCTTCAGCCGCGGGGATCGAGGGGATAGATCTGATAGGGGCGGAGACAAAGGGCGGGAAAACCACAGGGAAAAAGAGCGGGAAAGACGGGATGGGCGTGAAAAGGGGCGGGAAAGTACTCGGGAGGACAGAGAGCGCGTAAAAGTAGATAGCGGAGATCGTGATAGTAGAGGGGAGCGAACTGGGGCAGACAGGTCAGCTAGAAAGCGCAGCCGCAGCAGAAGCAGGAGTCGGGGCCGTAGCAGCAGGGGCGACGGCAGGGATAAAAGCAGCGAGCAGCAGCAGCCGAAGGCGACCCTTCGGCGAGGCAGCACTACGGGTAGCAAAGGTGAAAGGGACAAAACTGATCGAGATAAGAATGATAGGAGTGATAAGGGGGACAGAGGGAAAGATAGACAGGCAGATAGGAATAGAGAAAAAAGTAGGCACAGCAGACGCAGCCCCAGCAGCAGTAGAAGCAGGAGTCCTAGCAGAGAGAGGCGGCGGCGCAGCCGATCAAAATCCCGGGAGAAGGATAGGCGGGGCAGCAGCAGAGAACGCAGCAAACGACATAGGAGTCGGTGATGACGTTTCTGGAGCGGTGTTACGTGGCCGTGCATGACTGAGTATGACAGCAGGTTACAAGGCCTCAGGTTAGCGTAGATTGGCTGAAGAGGGAAGCAAAAAGCATATGCGGAACGAGCGTACCTGAGCGCTGAAACGCAGTGCCTGGAAGGTGCCTGCAACACTTTTGATGAGTACGTTGCTGGTTGGTGTACAACCAATTTGCAGCAGGTCGTTACAATGGACAGCTCGTCAGTGCTGGTACTTGTTACCTTGGTGTTTGCTGCTATGCTTCTCTCCCTCCTGCTGGTGAAAGCGCTGTCATAGTTGTGTCTTGCTAGGTTATAGTCGTGTCTTGTTGACATCTGGTAATGCAGTGCTCGCTATAGCAGCCTAAGCTTCTCGCAGTCCATGGCAGTCTCCATGTGATCAGTCGTGCACGTGAGTGCTTCTGGGCGTGG
>NSMO01014805.1:0-12238 GCA_002588565.1 Coelastrella sp. UTEX B 3026 | reverse complement strand
CCTGCTTACCAGGGAAGCTTCTGCCATACGTGTCTTTCACTTGGTTGTTCACTTTTGCCAAGTAGTAGAACTGGTTGATGCTGACTGGGGAGCCCTTGTCTAACACCAGCCCGGTCCTGCACCGCACCTCATAGCAGCGCCCACAGCTGCCCGGGTAGTCCCAGTTGGTGTCTGCAGCAAGAAGTGCAGGTATCTGCTTTTGTGGCCCCTGTGCTAAACGTGCTATTGCCACATGTTGTTGGTCCGACTAGTATGCATGCAGCGTTCGTCAGTGGGCTGCTGCTGTGTTAGTTGAAGAGCTGCGGCTGCAGTAGGACAGTTGAAGCACCACGGCATCTGATGCAGCTGTAAGAAGGAGACCTGCCATCAGGCACGGCTAGCCTCCTAGTGTTCTGGCATGCAGCTTACAGCACTGCCCATCCAGTTGACAGCTTGCACACAACACAATGGCTCCGGACTCTAGAGTCCAGAATGGTGTTTTACCTGCCAAGGCTGCATACATGTCCCTGGGATACGCTAATGTGCCATCCGACAGTGTGAAGCCACATGCGCCATGCTCTATGATTCCAAATGATTCAATACCACGGGCCTTGTAGGCATCCACTAGAGATTCTGTGCCACCATAAAACCTGCGGTGCATCAACGTGGAAGCACACTCAGGCAGCTGCCAGGAGGCTGAGGTGGCAGCTGTTGGTTCCAGTCCCCTCAGGGTCATTGCTGTCGCAGCTGATCAATCCCTACATCTGAATCGATGCACACTGTCTAAGTGCCAACCACTAGAGCATGGCAGCAACTGCTAGATGGCTTCCTGGACTAGATGTCGAAGGTCTGAGCATTATTGCCTGCCTGATTCAGTGCAACCAACAAATCTATGCATTAACGTGGCATTGTGCCCTTGGAAGCTGAACGCTGATAGCCTGCCTGCGGTGGTTAGTCCCTGAACACTTGCTGTCAGCTGTCGCAGTTTATACCCGGCGTGCTGCACCAGTAGCAGGCCCACTCACGTGGCTCTTCCAGATATCCATTCCCCCTTGTTATACTGCAATCGTGCAGTCACGCAGGTCACCAGAAGCAGGACTAGCGCGGCTGCTCTGACAGCACCCGGTTGCATGGTGCTAGAAAAGGCGTGCTAAGCTGTGTTGCTAATCGCAGACGACCAGTAAACCCAACAGTGCTAGTAGATACTTGTGTATGTCCCTAACATGCAGAGTCCTCAGCTTGCAGCGAACGGTGTGATGAAGCGACGAAGCACAGACACATGGTCAGCTGCACGACCAAGCACACTTGCTAGAACAATGTGAGTTGGCGTTGTGCACCTGATGGGACAGAGCCAGGGCGACAGGCTGGGTTGGTTGTTATAGTTACACTTCAGTTGCCGTAATGGGTGCCGCAGCTTCCTTGCGCAGCATCGGCACTGACGCATGCTGTATCGTCTGCATCTTGTTTGCATCACTATCTCAAACCACCGCATCTCCCCTGCAGGTCAGGCAAACTGACATCTGGTGATTGCGCTTCTGCAACGTACCCGCGGCAGGATGGGAGTACCGGCAACGGTACCTCTGAGCAACCGCAAGCTATGCGCACTGGATCACGGGTTGGGCACCTACCGGCCCTGCCATGTAGGCCAAGGCCACAGCGAGGGGGTGTAACTGCTGTAGCGATGACATTCAGCTTCCCCTCAGGGCCTGTTGATCGCTGGAAGGTCGATGATTCCGACCAGCGGCTGCAGTGTAAAACTATTTGATGGCTTTTCGGATGCAAACGCAACGGTCGTCTATGGTTCCTGCGGGCGCCGGCGGCTAAGCCATATCAAACCAATACTACTACGCGGCTTGTGGTTTTCTGCAACAAGGTTGCTGCTGATTAGAAGGAGAAGAAGAAGAATTACCTTTCCGGCCGCAAGGCCTTAGGGACTTTTTTCATTTTTATTTTTGAAGAAGAAGAAGAATCATTGGGTGTGATTGATCTGCAATATTGCAGGAGAATGAAAAGCGTGATGCACTGACAGCCAAAGTGACACGCTGTGCTACCGAGCTGACAGCACTTACCAAGGATCACATTACAGTGAGCCTTACACGGGTGTTATCTGGAAGCGGCAGTAACAGCAGCACCAGCAATGGCAGCAGTACATGGTGCTAGTGGCCATCTGGGTAGATGTAAAAGAGACTGAGCCAATGCAAACAGGATAGATGCGCTGGCAAAAGCTGTGGTGCCGTAGATGTATGCATTGACTGCCGAAGTGACACCGTGGCTATGCCACTGAGTTGACAGCACTCACCAAGGATCACATCACAGTGATGGCTCAATACTTTCACAGTGAGTGTGATCTGGCAGCAGCACCAGTGGCAGCAGTACATCGTGCTAGTGGCCATCTGGTAGGTACCTGCAGGTGCTGGCCAAAAACGCATGCCAGGATTCAGCAAAGAGCCCAGTGTCAAGTATCAGGGATATACAAGCCACTAACTTGATAATATCACAGACTTTGTGGCTGACAGCCACTGGCTGTGGCGGGCCAGGCGGGTTCAGCAGCATGAGTCTCCTCTTGCACTCGGCGCTGAGCTGATGCGGCGAAGCCACGCCATTACAATCCTGATGTTGACCTAGTCACGCCTCGCCGGGGAAAGTAGTTCCGCCTCGCCAGGGCTGACATACATGTATGGGCAAAAGGGGCCTTTTCCGCGGAAGACCTCGTCCTGCGGGCCCCGTACCTCGCCTGCATGAAGACTGCCTATTTCAGGCTTCAAGTTGGACACTTACGTTGTTTTGTCACAAAAAATGCAGTAACAAGGCAAAGCTGGGCACACTGCGATAGACCAGCGGTACTGCAGGGAGCAGTACAGTACCCACAAAGGCTGGTTTGTCCACTCGATTTGACCAAGGCAGCACCCGTATCACTGCACAGACGTCTATAAGCTTAGAGGAAGCTACCTATGGCCATCGATGCTGTGAGCTGTCAAGCCGCACCGACCTTCAGGCAGAATGTCGGCACGCCGAAAACTCATTGCTGACCAGGCAACTGGAGATTGAGCCAAGCCTTCCTGCAACATAATATTGCAAGTGCGCTCGTCATTGAGTGCAGAGCCCGGAAATGTTGAAAGCACACACGATTACTTCACCATGGTCTCCCGAGCATTGATCACATGCAGCACTTGCATGCATGCAACCCAGCAAGCCATTGAACAACACTATGAAACCTAGGTAACACCGTCGTTAACATCAGCGCCTGGAACCCGCTTGTGCACTGCTCCTGCGGGCGCTGCTAGATGCTGTCCTGCTGCTGCCACCACTACTGCTGGTATGCTCCCGGCGATGGCCATGCCGGTCACCCGATGCTGCTGCTGCCCTGGCTGCCTCTTTCTCTTTCATGCGCTTGTACAGCTCCCTCTTGCGCTTCAGAATCTCACTGTATAGCTTGTCCCTGTACTCTTGTATGCTGTACTTGTGGTTGTCATTGATAGGAATAGTGATGACCCTGCCACAGCTTGGCTCATCATCCGGGTTGTGGAATTGTGCTACATAGGGATGCTTGAGGGCATCAGCTGCGCTCAGCCGCTTGTTTGGATTGAACTGCACAACACCAACAACAGCACGCCAGGTCAGCCTGTGACCGCGGGGTCAGTGCGCACAGCCGAACAGCTTCCTGCACAGGCGCCAAAGTACGACCATGATGTACAGACCCCCACTCTTGCAGCACAATGCAACTTGCCACTGAACTGTGAGACTCATGATCAGCATGCCAGCTGCTGTTTTGACAAGAGCGCATTGCCAGCAGCATGCAAGTTCACCTGAAGCAGCTTTGAAAGCAAGTCCAGAGCATCCCTGCTGGCATGTGGGAACAGGTCAGCTAACCGCTTGGCCTGCGTCACACTGCAGCTTTCCATCATGGTTGCAGCAAAAGGACTCTGGATAGCATCAAGGTCCTCTTGAGACGGTCGCCCTGCGAAAAACGAGCAAAGCACACAGGTTGCTGCACTTCCTGGGCAGTGCCAGAATGAGTATGTATGTTAGGGGGGGGGAAGGCGTTGCTGTCTTGATTGCAAATAGACAGCCTAGCTATGACGATCGTGACCCACAGTCTAGTAATATTTCACATGGTGTTAGCGATTCACTTGGTATACCCTATTTGCTGCTGTCTCTGTCTGTGTTGCAGCTGCCAGAGTCTGTAGACGGTTCTTGCCCTGCTGCTTAAGTCACCTGTAAGTTCCATGATCCGATCCAGCTGGTTCATTGTGCTGCTGCCTGGGAAGATTGGTTTGCCATTCAACAGCTCCCCTAGGATGCATCCTGCAGTCAGGCATACAGAACCACATTACTTGTAACACAGTAGAGCTCAACAAGCGCCACCGCACAGTGTGCATGCAGTCAACACACCTGCAAAACATGCTTATGCCACCATGCAGCATGCAATCGGTTGGAGGTTAGGTATTCAGGCCAAAGAGACAGGACTAGCAGAATCACAAACAAAAGCAGTGTCAAATGCTCCATTGACTAGATACCACTGCGGATCAAAGACCATGCCAATTGCTCACCGCTTGACCACATGTCTACACCAAATGTGTAACGTGTTGATCCCAGCAAGATCTCCGGTGCTCTGTACCAGCGTGTTGCTACATAGTCTGTGAGTATAGGATTGTGCCCGCCTGTTACATCTGGCTGCTTCAATTGTGCTACACTGCGTGCTAAGCCGAAATCTGCCAGCTTGACCTGGCACTCACTGTTCAGCAAGAGGTTGCTGGGCTGCAGTACACCAGTGTACAAAAATCAGGCAGGTGGCCACGGTATGCAGGACCCTAGAGGCATACAGAGGAGACATGCATACAGCTTGGAGCACAAGCTGTGCACTATGGCTGCCACCACTGATCATAAAACGAAAACTGTACGGTACAATACTGGCTTCTGTTTGGCCGTCAAGGCAGGTTTCCTGGAACCGGAGATTGTCAAATCGGCTGCTTTGCTGGCTTGCTTGGTACCTTGATGTCTCTGTGCAGCAGCTGTGCTGTGTGCATGTACTTCAACGCTCTGAACAACTGGTACATGATGTACTGCTTGTGCACCTCCTCCAGGATATTAGCTCGGATGACTGCATGCAGGTCTGTCTCCATGTACTCAAACACAAGGTAGATATCCTTGTCATTTTCAGCTCGTAGCACGTTCAGTAACCTGCAGCAAGGGTACTGCTTGTCAGCCGGCTGCAAAGAGTACATATGCTACAGTTCATGGTGCACCCTGCTGCAACAGTCTTACCTGATAATGTTTTCATGGTTGTTCATGTCCTGTAGGAACATTATCTCCCTGAACGTCCGCTGCAACACACATACAGCAAGTCAGGATTCCTGGTGGTCCTATACTGACAACCAAGTGCAGGTAGGTGGCCTGCATGAAGACTGCCGTGCTGGTACCTGTGCATCAGTTGCGTTCTGGAAGGCGTCAAAGATCTTCTTCAGTGCTACAAGGTTCCCGTTTTTCTTGTCTACCGCCTTCCAAACCACTCCGTACGCCTGTGACGCCGTACACGATAGCATGCTCAGCCCCAGCGGCTCATCGTGCTCTTCTGCAGCTGATGCTGAGTTATGCTGCTGATAGACCTCTGGCCGCAGATGCTTTTGCTGGACTCACCCCTTTTCCAAGCTTTTGAACTAAAGAGTACTTTCGCAACACGTGATTATCTACATCCTCCTCAGACATATTGCTTTGTGCAAGGGCCAAGCAGATGGTTAGAGGAGACCCTGAAATTTGGTACTACTCAAGCGACTGACGCGTGCCAGGCATCTGAGCAGCTTTACTCGTTGCTTAATATCGCACGTGGCATTCGCAACTTGCTTGGCGCGCTTGGTATTGCTGTCTCGAACAGTTGGCTTTGACCGTCAGAGGCTCAAGGAAAGGACGGCACCATGAGATATCAGCGAGACATGATTCGTGCGGTGTCGCACACCCTTGAGGGGCACAGCGCGCATGCTTGGGTTGCAAGTGGCGTTTTGGCTGTTTCAAATGTGCGAGTAACAATATCAGCGGACTGCCAGAGGATGACCCGGCACGATGGCATTTGTGCTCAGATCCACAATAAGGAGTACGCGTCTCTTCAAAGGCCGTACCATGACTGCTGCGGCACCCCTTTATCGCGGAAAGAGACCCTCGAGGCAAGGACCTTTGGCGTTCGCTGCTGGCCAGGCCTCGCATTGACAATGGATGCGCACACACATTTATTACAAGTTCGAATCGTACAGCATGCTGCCTGCTACACGAGCTTCAGCTGCGCAGAGTGCCACCCCCAAAGCACTATTAGCAGCATGTATTTACAACAAAAGGGCTGTGCTGCCTGGCTGTAGCACGCAACAAGAGGCCAGCGGTCGTCAACAATATACACATCCTGGCACAGAGTATTAGCTGCAGGTTTGGCAACTGCACCGTGCCAACCCCTGGCATATGCATAAGCACCTGCTGATGTTGATGCTACTGCGCAGCGACCAATAGCACAGACAGCCGGCGCCAAGCCATTGAATAAGCAGCACCTGCCAATCATAGCAAACTACCGCCCCAGTCAACTAGATACACAACTCTGACAGCAACTATGACGTACTAGAATCCAAAGTCCCTATCAGGGAACAGTGCTGGGGCCAGAAGAGTCCAGCTATACAGCAACCCAGTAACCCACTCTGCTGCTGTCTTCACCCACACACTGGTCCATCCAACATCCAACCTATCCTTCTCCTGCTCGACAGCACCCCACCCTGTCATGAGCATAGCAATATACATGCTAGCCAGCGCAAAGATTAGGTGGAAGAAGCTGTAGTTGTAGCTGACTGGCTGATATTCGTCAATAGCTGCTGCTGCAGAACCCTCACCCCTGCTGGCTGTGACCTGGCTGGGTGCAGCTGCTCCATCAGCTGAGTTGGCACCTGCGACTGACTCAGCATCAATCAGCGGAATGGACTGTCCTGCATCATCCTCATCATCGTCATCAATCATGAACAGGTTTGTGTTGGAACCTGGAGACAACAGCAGTAGCATGAGTCAGTTGCACTCACGCGGTTTGCAACCTTGCTCATGAACCTGTGCAGCTGTTGCACAATCTGTCATCACAGATGGGCTGCTGTGATCTTTTGTTGATGTCATCAACACTCCAGGCCAACATTTGTTGATGTCATGAACAATCCTGACCAACAAACCTGGCTGTCACTGCCCCCAACAGCAGACAGCTGTACATGCCACCTGCCTGTTGGCCAGCATTGTGCACCACATCATGATTTACCACGTAGATACTCTCATGCAGCAACACATGCAGACGATTGCATGCTGCCACGATTGGCAGCCACCACCACCAGCAAGCCCACCTGCTCTCAAAGCTGAGTACACAACCGACAGTAGTGTCACCAGCATTCCAATGACCAGTGTACTGCCGCTTGCTGCATTCAGTCTATGACCCAGGCCATTGCACTCGTAGTCCCGTGGCTCACTCTGCAGAGCGCTGTAGCATAGGTACATGATGTACAAAGCTGTTGTGCTGCTTGGGAACAGGCTGCCATTGCGGGCCATGGGCAGCAGCGATAGCATACTGAAGCCCACACACAGCAGCAGACTGGCTGTGATCAAGAACACGTTCAGAGAGCAGCTGCCAGCCCCTGCTGGCTTGAAGAAGTAGAATAGGACACCTGCAGCAGAGACAACACCCGCACGGTCTCGGCATTTGCTCATGGTCAAATCAGCTGAAGTCAGCAACATAAGGCCTAAGCCGATGAGAGCAAACCCAGATTCAGCCCACGGCTGTCCTAGGAGAGTCTGGTACTATGCTGGCATCAGCACTGACCTGCAATGCCCAGAACTCCCAAGAAGCTGGTCACAGTCAATCCCAGCAGACCATATAGCCAGCGTTCATCATCTTCTCCATTCTTCACCCAAGTGTCATTCCAGCTTTGTGTAAAATCCAACAGAATGATCATCTGGATGATCAAGAACAGCCCACTACCAAACCGGGCTGCCCAACCTGCAGCGCACACGAGTACTAGTGAGGACCATCTCCTCATGACATGTCCAAGCGGGTGGCCAGCATGTATGGCTAATGCTGTATAGTAGCCAGCAATCGCCAGCATGACCGCGACTTGTCAACAATGCTGACGGGCACCAATACTGCCATAATCCTACGGTTCCGCTACAGTTCTGAAGACTTGCTGTCAAGATGGACCAGCTGATGCTGCTGCTGCTGCTGCTGCTGCCTGCGGGACCTTCTGACTGGTTGAGAAGCACAGCCTTTGCAGCTGCCAGTTGCACTAAACAACATAGTAGCACTATCGCGGATGCTGCTGCTACTACTGTGGCGGCACTACTACCGTTGCAGCCCCTGCTGCCATGCGTGCTGCTGCTGCTCCTGCCCGCTGCGGCTGCTGCTGCAGCTACTACTGCGGCAGCACTACCACTACTGTTGCGCCCCTTGCTGCCATCTGTGCTGCTACGTAAGAAATGCGGGTACTGGATATGGTCACTTACCATATGCCTGCACCAGCCCATTGGGAAACAGGAAGGGTAAAGCGTTGAAAGCTGTCCAGACGACGAATTTGATGATCCAGTTGCCATGCTGCAGGACTTGGCCCCGTTTGTCACCCTTGTATTTAACACCCAGCAGTGCCAACGACATTGCTCCAAAGAACATGAAGTTGCCCATGCTGATGCGGTACACTGCTTGCTGTCCAAACCATTTGTCACTCGGCTCAAACCCAGTTGCTGCGCGCATAATCCCTGCAAGAACAGTAGTAAGGCCCAATGAGCACATCATGGCCCATGGTCCTGCGGCCCAGTGGACGGTCGAAGCCGCTGTTTCATTGACTTACATGGTATCTTCTCCATCAAAGGCCTGGCAAAGTCCCTCATAATCCATGAGACCACAATAGCCAGGAAGAACAGAAAGCTGTATGCAACCCTGGCGCTGCGCTTCATGCATTGCTTGCTAACGTTTGTGCATGTCCAGCAAGCACAGTAACCAGCTGTGCTGGCCACGCAGGAACCCAGGTAGCTAGCTACAAACATGTCTCTGCTCAGAAAGCAACCTCGCACACGGGCTTCCGAGGCCGCTCCAGGGTCACAACCGTGGGATGTTCAGACCAACGAAGAATGTTTGCAGACAATAATTCCGCAACAAGCTCAAACTTCCCAAGTGCGCACAGGCCACTAGTGAACACAGCACAGCTATCGCATTCCACGTCAACCATCAGTAAGAGATGCAAAGGGCACGCTTACAACCATTTGGCCTGGAAGCAGCAGAGGGAAGGAGGTTGCGAGCACAAAAACACAACCCTCGAAACTTGATTTGCCCGCGCCCGCAGAGTTCTGCTGCGCATTGCTACTCGGTTTGGATGGGTTGATATACGACTTGGAAGCGTGTGTCTGGCATATGCTGCGGCATTTGGCACAGGGCAGACATACATCTACACAGTTGTTCGTCTTCCTGATGTTCTTGCCCTGAAACCGTCAAACCACAACTTTCTGCTGTTCCGAATGATTTCGGCATGATTGGCCAAGTAAGGTGCTCGTAAGAGCAGGTGTAGTGCCAAGCATCAGTATGGAGACTGGCCTTCAAGCTCGTGTGCGCGAGCTGGAAGACCAGCTAGCGTCCCAGAAGGCAGAGGTGAATGGGGAATGCTTGTTACAGGACTCTCTCTGCCATGTAAAAGACCCAAGCACCCACCACAGCTGTGCTGTTGCACCCCTTGTTTTGCTTGCAGGCTGATGCCGCCAAAATCACAACAGATAACCTGCTGGAGGTGCGCGGAAGGAGACTGCGGGCTGTATGAAGCATAGTCAAGCCCCGCGGAAAGCGTGTGCAGTGCCGCAAGCATCAAGTGGCACCTTTGTTGCATGTGTACTGACAAGCTTGGTTCATTGTGATCCAGCAGCATTTGACATGTTTATGCTCTGTAATGCAGGACTATGAGCGCCGCTTCCAAAGCCTCTTCAATGAGTACTCCAGCTTGCAGCAGAATCACAAGCAGCAAACCACAGAACTTGGGGTCTTGTCCAAGGTGGGTGGGCGCCCAGCTAGCCAGCTGCAAAACTACCTTGGTGCTACTGGTTTTTGAATCAGCTTGACGTGACTGGCAGTGTGATGCACAAGCTGAGCCTTGGATCTGCAAAGTGACGCTGCAGTTGCTAACAGCAAACGGTTCTACTGTGTTGCCTTTCTGCAGGAGCTATGCAGTCTCAGGGAGCAAAACAAGGAGCTACAGTCCCAGACCACGGGAAACAGCACAGCTTTGCAGGAAGCTGCAGCCAAAGTCAGCAGCTTAGCAGCTGACAATCAGAAGCTGCATGATGCGCTCAACAACTTGCGCAACAGCCAGGATCAGAAAGTGGAGGAGCTGGCCAACTTGCTGTCAACCAATGCAGAGCTGCGCAGGGAAAAAGTAACTCTGGAAACTGAGAAGCAAGCTGCAGCGGATAAAGCAGAGCACTGGCAGCGGCAGTATGAGAATCAGAAGAAGGTGGGTTTCTTGCCTGCAGTCCCTCAGGCCCCGATCCTCATCAAGCACTGCATTTGGGCCAGAGAGCAACAGCACTAGCTGCAGCCAGCTGTGTATACACACTGGGCGTTCAACTGTGATCATCCCGCACACTGCAAGCATCTGTGAGTTTACCTTTGAGAAGTAGTTTACTCTGGCAGATTACGGCCCAGAACAGGTGCTTCACATGTTGCCTGCTGGACCTGGCATAGCCGTAGCGGTGCTAACGTGGGACACGCACCCCTTCCAGGATATGAATGAAACAGTGCACATTATCGTGTACTGACTTTGGCTTGCAGAGATATGCCCAAATGGAACAGGCCTTCCAGCAGAACCTGGACGAGCTGCAATCAGCACGTGATGAGGCCCGCCAGCAAAGCAGTCAGCAGCGGCAGGAGGTGCAGACACTGCGGTTGCAGCTGTCAACACTGGAGTCTGATGTAGCTCGATTGACAGCCTCCGAGGCTATGTGGAAGGAGCGCAGCGAGCGGGCAATAGAGCAGGTTGGTAATGACTGCTGCAAGTGCATAACAGCACTCGGCACGCAGTGGCAGACTGCAAGCCACATTGACTGCACATGCTCCAGCTCTGTATTGACCTGGGCTCCAGAAACCACAAGCCATACTCAAATCGCTTTTGGTGGCCCGATTGCAATATGAGCATGCTGATGTTCTTCACTTGCTGTATCTGTGCAGTACAAGAACTATGTGACTGCCATGGCAGCTCAGGAAGAGGTGCAGGCACAGTCCCAGAGCAACATGGAGCAGCAGCTGGAAGCCGCCAAGGCTGCAGCACAAGTGTAAGTGCCAGTTGGCAACAGGTCCCGAAGCCTCAAAGCTCTGCAGTACTACTGTCAGCAAGCTGTTGGTGTCTGCCTTTACTGTGTGCTGTGCATGATGTGCTTGAGAGCTGATGAAGAGCACAAGCGTTTGACGAGGTTACTGCGCCCTGCTTAGTCAGTCGGCTGGTTCATGGGCCTTGCCACTCTTGCGATGTCGCAGGTCTCAGGAGCAATTGGTTGCAGCAAACACTCGGATGCATGAGCTGGAGCGCTTGTTGGCAGCTAGCAAGGCAGCAATGGATACTGCTCAGGTGCGATGCCTGGCCTGGGTCCAAGCTTGCCAATGCTCCTGCTGCCTCTGTGAGCTTCAGGACTTGTTTGTGCTAGAAAGGCTTACAGCATCTCAGGCGAGGCTGCTACAGTGTGATGGTAAGGTGTCTGGTGGAATTGTCTCAGCCCAGGCCTGTCAGGTATTTCTTGCTGCTGTTGCAACTGTTGCAGGCCAATCATGAAGACACAGTTCGTGCAGCGCAGGAGCTGGCAGCCAAGCAAGCTGAGTTGGCAGAAGCTCGGCGCAGGCAGATAGAGCAGCTGAGTGCAGGAGGAGCACCAGCAGGTGGGTCGCTTTGTGACAGCCTGTCAAGTATTCAGGCCGCGTGCATAGATTTGCTCATCTATGCAGTTCTGAATATTGCAGCTTGACGCAGCTTGCAAATCGTACCTCGTGATGTTGGTTTGTGCCAGTTGTATTGTGGCCTTGCTGTCGGCATGACTGTGTTGTCAGGTACCTTGGATTTGCTCGGCTTTTTTGTGCAGGTGGCCTTCCTGGGCAGCTCCTTTCCTTCTCACCAGCTGTAGCCGGCACGCCACGCACACCAGGTTCGGCTGGCGCTGGTAGTCCTGCAGCTCCGCATGCATCCGCAGCTGCTGCACTGGTCAACCAAGCTCCTGCGCAGATTGCAGCGGCGCT
>NSMO01014804.1:0-12241 GCA_002588565.1 Coelastrella sp. UTEX B 3026 | reverse complement strand
GGAAAGTGCGGCCCACGCGGAGAGAGTCGCTTGCAGCCGCTAGCGGCTGCGGAACTCCGCAGCTTCAAAGCTGCTGATGTGCAAGTTGTGCGTTCAAACGGTGGCCGCACTTTAGAGTAGTCGCAGCCTGAGCACCTGCAGCCACTGTTGGTTGAACCAGCTGTGCGCGCGCAGCATGTTGTACCTGTGCAGGAAACCACTTATCTTCCCGAGCGCATGAACTGGTGAATGAACGAATGTCATTCACTGAATGAAGCTCCGCGTAGCGCTTTCAAAAAAGATATGGCGTACCAGGCCTTTGATGATCAGTGCACTGGAGCAACTCAAGGTGGGGCTGGGATTGGTCCTGTGTCCGATTCCCAGTGCGTCTGAGTGGTCTGTAACATGCAATGTGACAGCAGCAACCTCATGTCAGAAACCGACTGTTGAGTGTTGCTGTTGTCAACTTGCATTGCAGCATGCTATAGGTCAACTGCAGCATTCCGTCTATCAGTTAGCTGCAGGTATTCCCTGGTGAAGGATCTCCGTAAGATGTTTGAAGATGCTTGGGACAAGCCCATACTGCCTTCAAAATTAACATCCTGGAGTTTGAGAGCCCTGCAGCTAGCTGTCTGAAGGAGGCAGCAGCCAGCCAGTGTGGTGGCCTTAACAACATTGCTCTTACCAACATTGTCAGCTCACCAACAGTGCTCTTACCAACATTGTCAGCTATGTGCCGCAATATTGCGTACGTCTGCCAGAGGGATTAATATTGCGTACGTCTGCCTGAGGGATTAATGCTGGGAAATTTGTTAGAACGCAAGGGACCTTCTGTATGGACGTTTATTAGCCAAGGGCTGCGTTTTCCAAATGCAAGGCAGTTGCATGATCTTGCAGGCAGCCGGGCTCGACTCGAGCTTCGGAAGCTGGAAACCCTACCGAAATGATGAGCGGTCCAGGCAACGCTGCTGGCGTTCTGGAAGCATTTGGAGTTGCGTTGTAAGGCTTACCTCTACGTGTTATCTATCAGAGCTGCAGCAACAGGCACTGCCACTTTGCCAACATGCATATTACCAGTAATATTTGCTTTGCCAACAAACCAGGTCAGGAGTTACATAGCTGCAGCATAGTCGGGGGAATTACTACCAGGAAATATCAGAGCTGTCAACACCAAGGGGCTGCCAGCGTACATGTTACATGTTGCACTGCATTGTCCACAGTCGGAAGTGCCTGACGCCCCTGACATTGTAATCAGGAACAATGTACACAGATCAGAGAGTTGTCTATATGCGTATGCTGTGATTTACTTTACTCAACAGTCCCTCAATAACGGCAATAAATCAATATACAGCAGCATGGCTACCTACTAGGTCACTCAGCCCCATGACTGATCAATGCGAGGCTGTTTGAACCTGAGTTGGCCTCAGGCCAGTACTACATTTCCATGGCGAGTAGTGCTCAATTGCCGATACTGAAGCCAATACTCTCTCTCCTGGAAACATTCCTAGAAACCATATGGCAATATGAAAAAGATGACAAACAGCTGTAGCTACAAGCGCATTAACATGACACAGACGCATTTAGGACCATTGCCACAAGCTACTTGGCGGATTGCTGGGCAACAATGAATTGCCAAACCAACAGTCACTGTGCTTTCTGCGAGCTATCTGTTAAGCGCTTACAAGCCCAATAGGGCATCAGAAGATAGCATCATCAGACTACCCCTGCACAGTGCTTTCTTCAGTGAGGTGTGACAAACTCCCCTTCAGTTTTTGATGAAGACATTACAGCCTTCGGTATACTGAAGTTCACCCGCAGCAGGTTTGAGTTGGCCAGCTGAATTGGTGTTCCAATGCTCGACAGCATGACAGCTTGGGTTGGCATTGCAGGCATCAATGTATGCAGCAAAGTCACCCCAGACTTCACAGTAGTTCTGCACTACACCATTGGGGTCCTTGTAGTTGCAGTTCAGACTGACATTAGGCATGCTGCGGCGGCGTTGGTATGTGTAAGTGCCTGCACCACAAGCATCACATGGCATTTCCGCGGGGGTCAAATCCCAGAGAGTGCAGGCATGCAGGCATGCAGGCGCGATGCAGGCAAGATGCAGGCGCGATGCAGGCAAAATGCAGGCGCGATGCAGGCAAAATGCAGGCACGATGCAGGCATGCAGGCAGTCAGGTTGTACTTGCCTTCGCATGCGGCAGAGTTCAGCTCAGCGGCTTATCGTACTAGTGTATAAAGGACTGATGAGTACATTACATGTGTATCGGGAGCTTGCTGCAGCGATTTGATGGGTCTTATCGCTCTGCTGTCTCGACTGCCGCAGAAGCACCGCAGTACACTTCAATATGCTTTTTAACTATATAAAATAGTTAGAAGTACAGCTGGATGCCCCATCAAGCGCGGTAGCAGATCATGCAGGCGCGATGCAGGCACGATGCAGGCGCGATGCAGGCATGATGCAGGCGCGATGCAGGCATGATGCAGGAAATCTGCCTGCACTCTCTGGGATTTGACCCCCTGCGGAAATGCCATGCATGGCCAACAACAGCACTAAATACTTGGCAAGAATGGCAGTGCAGCAAGCTGGCCATGCTGATGGCTTAGCGCTGTAGATACAGCATAATGATACAGAGCGCTCAGGACAAACCAAAACATTTAACTGTTGTCCACGTTCAGCCGGGCTGAAATGCAGTGCAGTCCATAACGAAGCAGCAACAATCGCGCAAGAGGCTCTGAGCTGCGGCTGTCTAGTGTGCTGGTGCCATCTACAAGCCTAGCACACAGTACTACTGTGTCAGCAGCTGACCACTTCTGTTGTTTGCTGCCAACGCTTCCATGGTGAGAATGACACCTGTCCAACAATATGCCACCCATGGAGGCTGGATGCACGACAACTGTATCAGTGCCATGCAATTGAGTTGCAGCTAGTAACAGCCACACCACTGATTCCTCTGGCAGTGGAACAGTCAAGCTCTCTAGAGAGCCAACTGCTGGTGTTGTGCCGGTGTCCACTCACCATCACAGTTGGGGCTGCCAGGCTTGCAGAACGTGGTGAAGCCCACTGTGTACTCTGTCTTGCCACCATTCTTCAGATACCCACTGACAGTATCTTCCATGTCAAAGGCAGTGCAACCTGAGTGGGCGTCACATGCGTCAGCAACAGCTTTGACACCTCCCACAATCCTGCAAACGGCATTTGAGAAAATGAAAACTGCCATGGGACATTGGGTGCTGGACCCATGTGCTTAGTGTTACAAGCACTGCATACAGCAGTATCAGGTGGACGTGCTGTAATGTATGTCACTGCTTCTGCTCAACCCGGCGACAGGTCATTGTTGACCTAGCAACATCAGCAGCTCCGCTGCCCTATTAACACATACACGGGTAGTACCCGTGACCTGACAACTCAAACTGTACTGCTGACGTGGCAACATTGCACCTACCGACTAATGAGCATCATGCTGTCAGCAACACTTTGGCAACACATACCATGTGTTAGGGCCTAAAGCTGACGTGCTGTGAACCGCATCAGCAAGACCCTACCCAACCCAAGCAGTGCTGCTGACGCCACAATTGGCTTTGCAGCCCCACACAACACCCATTAGGTTCGTTGACATGGCAACTGATTCAATCCACCAGCTGCAGGGTGCCGAGCAAAGCCACTGGCTTCCTGGCAGGAAGCAAGACAAGCCGATCATCTGGCGCTCAGTCACTGAGTTCACGGTGAACAAGCATATGACACAGCCCTGAGCCCAGGAAGCTCAGTCAGGTGCCAGCCTGCAGTGTGTTCTGCCCAGGCATATGCAGTCCTAACCGATAGGTTTGAGGCCTACCCGGTGCAAGCTTACCTGCAAAAGGGCTGTGGCCTGCCATCATTGTCATACTGGCCGCAGTTGATGTCATTCTCATCTACTCCTGGCTTGTGTGGCCTGCTGGCTCGAACCTTCATGACATAATCCCCCATGCAGGACATGCCTGTGCTCCCGGTAGAGCTTGGGGTTACGGTTGGGCTTGTGCCTAAACACATGATGAGGCACAAGTAGACAGCAAGTCACCATGTGAATATACAGCGCCCACATTCCGATTGGGGCAACGTTGGCAATGTGTAGATGCATGCTGTATGACTCGTGGCTACATGTGCTTGAGGCACGTGCATGATTTGAAAGTGGTTAACTTGCCTGATTGGATCAACTTGACTGAATAGCGTCACAAAAGCGCACTCTGCCTGCCAACTAGCCTGGTCTTGCTCGCCAGTCTACAATTTTGCTGGCAGCAGGGCAAGCCCAAGCCGCAAAAGCCTGTCTTTGGCACGCCTTACATGCAATTACAGACCTCAGCCACCTGAGGTGACACCTGGACTGCATGCTGTCAGCCTGACAGCCTGTCTTTTGGCAAACACATCAAAAACACCTTCATCTGCCAATGGCACCACACCATCACCTGATGAAGGTGTCCCCGAGCCTGTAGACTCTAGGCAGTTGACAACATCTTTGAGTGACTGAGGCTTGTTGTTGTTCACCCAGTCAACAGACTGCAGATACTCTTTGTTGTTCAAACAGCTTGCAACAGACTCCTCCGTTTTGAGAGTTTCAGCAAACTTCTGGCCCTTGCCTTGTGCAGTGGCCATGTCTGATGCCGCTGCAAGCAGGGTCAGTGCAGAAACAAGGCTTTCATGCTGAATGGTCAACAGATGGGGGGTACAAAAGCACGGTTGAACGGGCCTCTTCACAATCCGATATGCCCTCAGTGTTCAACACACCGTAACCTTAAGCTTGCCAAGCTTCAGTGAAGAGAGGCAGGAAAGCAGTCAGGGTTGAACAGGATACCTTTTTTAACTGTTGGAGAAGTCACTGTCGACTATCATACTAATCAGCTGGAGCACCTGTGCAATAAGTGTTTACCTTTGAGCGCAAAGTAACTGTATCCACAGGGCAATCGTGTAAATACCTCAAGGATCCCTTGTGCCGCAGGACAGTCGCATGTGAATGCTGCAACGATCATTTCAGCTATTGCACTGCAATGAAAGGTGTCGGAAGAGCCCATGATGAGCGTGTACATCAGATCTCTTGCTTCGTCTAAACTTCCTTTGTTGACCATGTCCATTAGCGCCTTGGTAACGCCCTTGCCACTGGACAAAGCAGCACAGAGTTCCTGCGCAGCAAATAGAAGGAAGCTTTGGCTCTGGGGCACTGCCCTCTGACTGTATCGCCTAATAACACTCAGCTCACCGGTATTGAGTATGTTCATTCATGCTGTGTGCGCAGGAACCCTAAGCCTCAACCCTTCAGTATGCATATCTGCAAAAACAGAGATGCCACTGGAGGTGGGCAAGCGTTTATAACAGCCCTTCGTGGTGCATGGCAGGGCCCGGCCATGATGGGGACTGTCCTGAGCATGTCTGCAGGAGCATGCAAATGCGCAGGTGCAGGAACATGAACCAATCTACTGCAGAGGGCAATAGGCACTGCAGATGATTAACACCACCAGAAGCACCTGTTGTTCTTTGTAACCCCAGCTGTCTTCGCTGCATGCAGGAGACCACGTGCCATGCGCTTCACGGAGCGTTCGAGCACCTGTGCAGCAGAGGCAACATGCTTCATTAGGACCAAAACTACTGATGATAAGGTTTCCAGAGGGTTTTCATTGTGCATACAGGTCTCTGAGTTGCTTCCACTGACCAGGCGAGCTTGGTGTTGGAGGAAAGGGCCAGGTATCAAACACTGATTCAAGTTGAAGCTGCTCATAGGCAAACACCAAAAAACTGGTTGAAAACCAACTACGGCGTGCTGATACTGTTTCAGCTCACTTTTGGGATACCCAGCAGCCCAACGCGTGCAGCACATGTTTGCCCACATTTGGACAAAAGGCTAGAAACGTGGGATGAGCAATCAACTCACCTGCTTGGCTCGCCAGGAGGGCTAACAGAAGCACGACTAGAACGCGCAGATTCCTTACTTGCAGTGTCATTCTTCAGCTTTTGGTGGTCCACGCAGACTCCTGCGGATAGCCGCCCTCAGATACCCGTTTTGTAATCTTCGACAGGTGCGAGCGTAGCCGTCAGCAAAAATGACCCACTTTGGAGAGCTGATATGAAGGGTGGTGGTCTGCCTTTTCCCTGTTGAAACTGTCAAAATCTGTAGCTATTCAGCACGAACGCAGCAACTTTATGCAGCCGGTGCGGGCGGTGGGCGCAACAAGACCGGCATAACAACTTTTGAAAGTAACAATAACGCCGGCCGTCTGTGCGACATTACCAGCTACTCAGAGGTCTTAATAGCTTTCGCTCAATAAGGTGTGAGTATGTGTTGCTTGCTTGCCGGTGTTGAGCAACCGAGAGCCTATCTTGGGCCCACGTATACGTACTCGGGGCAACCAACTTGCGCTGAGGTCGGCGGTCCCAACCGACAAGTGGGTATGTATCATACGGCCGCACTTATCTGTGATCGTTGGAGCCTTGATAAAAAAATTCACCGGGAGCTGCTTGCGCCAGATGCTATGGGCCGCCGCCGGCAGTACTGCATGAAAAGCCCCCTAGGGCCTCTCCAACCGACGGAATGGATTTTATGGCTGCATGTGGAGGTTGCGGGGACTCAACTGACGCGGAAAGAGTCGCTTGCAGCCCACCAGCTGCTATCGTAGAGCTTTGGCACTTTATACTTTGAGCGCACTTGAAAGTAATCGCGGCCTGAGCATCTGCACACACTGTTGGTTGTAACAGCTGTGCGCGTGCTGCATGCTGTGCTGATAATTGGGCGGGGATTCAAATCAGTTACGATCCCACAGCTCATGAAGCGGTGGTGCCCGACGGCCTCCGTGCGCTATTACAACTTGTAAGCTAGCTGAAAGTTAGGAGCGGTATTTATGCTCCCAGGCAGCAGCGGCAGGCAGCTACTTTCCCATGCTGCTGATGACGTCGCCTACAGCAGCTGCCCTGCAGCTGCAGGGCACACGTCAGCTGCCGTTGCTCAAGCCCATCCTCCGCTCGACTCTCAAAGCCCTGCCATCCGATCATAGTCGGCTGGGGCAGAAACTGCCACCCAGTGCGGAAAGGGCATAACAAGCGCTCAATCAGTTTATTGCTGGGCAGTACATGGGCACAACACAGCGTGTGGCATTCAGTGCACCTCCTGCTGCAATAAGTGAAGCATCCTCAACCCCAACATCAGCATCTGCAGAAGCTACTGCTGCTGCCACCCCTGCCACCCCAGGTACTGGTGCTCATGCTGGCAAACCCCCAGCACACAGCTCAGGCGCATTTGGACCATCCACCAGCTGCGCAACGAAGGAGGTTGACCCAGCATGTGCAGGTAAGGCCAGCCCATTGCCAAAGTGCAGTAGACTTGCATGATGCTGTTGTGTGCAGTCGCTACTGATTGATTGTTCATGTTGCCGCTGCCGCAGTGTGCCGCTGAGTGTCCTTTGCCGCTGGTCTTACATCAGCCCATGCGCAGTCTGCTTTGTGGGCAGCCATGATGGGCAACAAGCGTGCAACCTGTATGCCTGCTTGTACACTGCTGCTGCTGCTCCTCTCCTCGCTGCCGGCATTAGATAATGGTAGCAGTCGGGACCTGCAGTGCCTTGCTACTGCTGCGAGGTTGGACAGCATGCACCTAATGACCATCCCACGGTTGCGCTGCAGGAGCCAGAAACGTGCATCGTGTGCATGATAATGCCCGCCACGGTGTCACAGCGCCCTTGCAACCACATTTGACAGACATGACATGTGTTAAACCAGTATCCAGATCACAAATTGCTGAACTGTGATAACAAGTTTTGTTGAAACAAGTTGAAACCTTTTTCAATGCAAACAAGAATTCGCTACAAATTATAGGCACGAATAGCAGCCATGAAACGTGCAATCAAGGACTTTGGAGATTACGTTAACTTGTGGCTATACAGGGTGAGGTTAGTGCAGGTTTGTATCTCGTGCTGACCCAGCACCCCAGGCCCGGTCTTCAACGTAAATGTGCTGTACTGCACCAACCAGCTGTGAAGCTGCAGTCAGCTGCTATTATCGAAGTTTTTGCCTGTGTCCAAGGTTGTGTCTGTGTGCAACTCCGAGCCTGGCAGGCTGCTGGCAGAACTCCACTTGCGGACAACACACGGTGTGATACCTTGCCTTGCTTGTGTTGTGGGCTGTTTGGCAGCGTCCTTTTCTCATCGGTGGGCCACCGCAGGGTCCCTTGTACCACAGCCTGTTTGTTTGCTGCAGCAACCTTGAGCTGTGCGCTGCATGCAGTGACACCTGCACCTGCCAATGTCTAGCCCGTGAACGGGCTACGAACGTTTCTTCGAGTATTGTTATTCTTCACTGAGGTCATGTCGGCATGTGTCCAGGACACAAAGTAGCTGCAGCTGCTGTCGGGGACCTTGACAACACAGCTCGCTCGCAGTGTGTGGCGCGGCATGATGAGCCCACGAAATCAACATGGGGATTGACCTCGACGGTGGGATGGTTCAGACGTCAAGCATGCTTATATACCGTCCGACGGGAAGGCGGTGTCAATTGGACCCCTTCAGAACCCTGGGATTCATCATATGTGTTATGTGAGCACTGTAGCTACAGGTAAAGTTGGTGAATAGGGTTTTCCAAAAGTTTGGGCACTTTCAGTCACTGTGGTGCAGCATACACCTCCCAGAGCCTGCTATATACCAGCAAAGCAAACATCTGTAAACCAGCCACATGCCAGATATGGCCCTACATATGAAGGCCCTGCACCTTCAGTTACTAGGCCATCAGCCAAGATTGCAGACGGTTTGTCAACCTTGCATACAGCTGCCCTAGAGCCCAAAAACACCAGCAGGATTGGCCCAAAAGTGGCCTGCCAGCAGCAGCCACAGGACACTCAACCAACCTAAAGGCTCATGAACAGCCTGCCTGCCCCTGAGCTAGAGCACATACCCAGCTAACATGCTATGCACAGTGAGCAAGAGTAGGAGCCAATGTCAACATGACAGCACTGCTGGCAGCATGCATATCAGTTCCTACTGCAGTTGAAGCCCCAGCAGGGCAGCACATGGCAATGCATTGCCGTGGGGGGTCAACTCCCAGATAGTGAAGGCATGCAGGCGCGATGCAGGCGCGATGCAGGCAAAGTGCAGGCACGCAGGCAGTCAGGTTGTACTTGTAATCGCATGCGGCAGAGTTCAGCTCAGCGGCTTGATGTACTGTTATATACAGGATGGAGGAGTACATATAATGTGTATAGGGAGCTTCCTGCAGCGATTGGTGGGTCTTATCGCTCTCCGCTGCTGTCGCAACTGCCGCGGAAGCACCGCAGTACACTTCAAAATGTCTTTTAACTATATAAACTAGTTAGAAGTACAGCTGGCTGCCCCATCACGCGCGGTAGCAGATCATGCAGGCGCGATACAGGCGCGATGCAGGCGCGATATAGGCGCGATGCAGGCATTGGGATTTGACCCCCTGCGGGATGCCATGAGTTCACACCTAGGGACGTAGCAACACATACACAGCAGCAGCTGTAAACCACTGCTGCCCATCATGCTGCAGCAAAGAAGTATAGGCTGCTGGTTGTCATGCGCCCTGCGTCCTGCGGCCAAGGCCAGAATTCGCGCGCGTGCGGTTTCCTAGAATATAGTCACCAGGGAGTGAACCTGCATCGCACCGGGCAGTGCTGGTTCAGAGGCTTCCGCGCTATTCCAGACAAAAGCCTACTGCTGCACAGATGCCTTTAGGTACGCATGTCTCCTATGAGACTGAACAACTGCAGCTGCAGGTCTCGGGACGAACAATATTGCAGAAAGCAATTCAGTGTTACATACAGCAGCACATGACCAGCGAAAGCAGTATGCTGATAGACGGTGCAGCCCGGACCCAGATGCAGTTGGAGCTGATCTAATGCTCAGCTCCATACTTATCCGCCTCAAACATCTAGATTCCAAGAAACTGCTGCCCCGTTGGCTTGGACCCTTCAGGGTACAGAAGCGTATCAGTGCTGTAGCTTACAAGCTAGCTTGAGCTACCGCCATGTGTGAGCAGGGTCCATCCTGTTTTCCATGCTTCTTTGTTGAAACCTTACCACAGGGATGGTACTTATCAGCCGCCATCTCCTGTTGTGTTGGAGGATGCTTTAGAGGAGTACGAAGTTGAGACAGTCTTGCCTCACACACCTGGACAGTTCAGCCTGACACGGTGCAACTCCAATCGTGTGATCAAAGAATATATGATCCGAACTTGAAGTGGCAGGGCTACTCCCATGAGCATAATAGCTGGGAGCCCAGTGCAAACCTTCAGAACTTTTCACATGTTTTGAACAGTTATTTTGCACGCGTACCGAGGCCTCTGCTCAATCACTTAATCGCCGGCAAAGCACACTTCGTAAACAGGAAGCCAGTTAATACAAGTCTCAGACGCAGGCAACACAATACTCGTGCTCTGCCTCTGCCATTGCTATTGCAGTAAATTTGTGACAATCTTGATGCCAGTGCTCAGTTCTCAGGGCTCTTCGAAGATGCTACCATGCACTTGATATAACACTTGATGGCTGCTTTTGCAGCTTAGTGTCGACCTTGTGATGACATAATCATCAGTTATGGGCGGCATTTATATTAGCATATGAGATGCTGTCCCTTAGCCGTGCACAAAAAGCAAAGCCGGACATCCCATCACTGGCAATCCGAGTAGTATGCATTTGAATGGTTCTCAGCTGCCCACATGCACATACAATCAAGCCAGTCCATGATGCTGCCGCGCCACAGTGACTGCCATTCTTGATATAAGCTTACTGATCCAGGCCTAGGCATCTCTATGGCCTGGCACAAGTCCACACCCTCGATTGAAGGCCAAAGAACACTGGGCATACACTATTCCGAATGATAATGTCAATTCTGAAATATGTGAGTACACCACCAGCTTGCTCTGTTGACTGTGCTAATATCTAGCAGCCGGTTTATGCTCGCACAACAGCCCAAAAGTCTGCCAGTTCCTGCTTGCTACAGTTCTCAAATCCCTCCAAAACAGTGAGCGATTTCATGTTCTGCAAATACTGCAACCCTGATCGCTGCATTGCCTCAGGTAGGCGTCTCACACCTAACACCCTAAGGTTGCTCAACTGAGCAATAACAGGCAAAACTGCAACACTTTGGACAGGGACAGACAGTTCCTGCAGCTGCTTCAACTTCAGCAGTAACTGGATCACAGTTGCATCATTGATGTAAATGATGTCTCCAGGAACAAAACTGTACACATGCAGATCAAGCTTGGTAAGCTGAGTCAAGTTACTCAGCCGAGCCAAGTCATCCTGTGCCCAGGAGGACTGCTGCAGTCCATTGCCGTTGACATGAAGATACAGGTCCTGCAACATCTTTAACTTGCAAATCTCACCGCAGATCGCAATGGGGACTGCCTGCTGCTCTGCGTCTTTAGCTAGCCTAAAGAATACGTGCAGTCGAGTGAGCCAGGTAACTTTGCCCAAGTTGCAAAAGACTTGCATGCATGCTGAGGATGACCAATCAAGCTCACTAAGATCAACATGCTGTAGCTGCCGTAGCTTTGACCATGCCGCTGATGCAAGGGCTGTTTCTCTGTCATAATAACGTAGAGACAGCTTTTCTAGCTTTGGTAGGGCCACAAGCTGACACAGGTCTTCTGCATTTTGACTTGGATTGGTGATATCCAGTGATTTCAAGCACTTCAGTGAGCTGATGTTGCTGATGCTGACCACAGATGACACACCATCTTGCTCATTGATATAACCATCTGCAATGCCGAGTTCAACTAGCTGTGCTGGAAACCTGTAACCCACATCAGGGCCGACTATAATCCTGAGGCTTGTCAACCTGGTGAGATGTGAGAAATCTACAGCGCTGCCGCCGGTAACGCTCAACTCAAGCCTCGACAAGTGAGGTGGCACCAGCTTGACGTCTGAGCTGCTGAAATACTGATTGGGAAAGCTGAGCTCTGTAAGTGCGCTGAGGCGCTGGGCTGCTTGAAGAACGGCTGCCATGGGCTTGTCATCAACAAAGCCATACGTGTCTAACCTCTGCAAGTTTGTCAGTCTGGATAGAGCTGCTGCCAATCCACTCCTGTCTGAGCCGCGGATCATTAGTTCTGTCAAGCTGGCCACAGGAAGTGACTGCAACACTGCGCTGGTGTCCAGTACATCGCTGCTATAGCTCTGCAGGCCCAGGGGCTGCACCTGCTGTTGTGCATTGGTTTCAATGCATGCGGGAGCAGCGCTGCGCAATGCAAGGCTGAAAACTGTTTCTGCCAGGGCTTTGAACCAAGTCCTGT
>NSMO01014803.1:0-12254 GCA_002588565.1 Coelastrella sp. UTEX B 3026 | reverse complement strand
GATGATGGTTTGCAGCTATCAACAGAGGCACAAAAGCGCAAACGGAAGAAAGGCAACAATGTGTCTCTGCGCATCAGCAGGTCAGTGGGTTGGTTCTCTCAGATACATAGCTCTACACCAGAAGGCTTCCTCATGGCTGCATGCACAGACTACCACAGCAGCCCTGCGCCATCAGCACCTCTTCACCACCGTTGCCTGGTTCACTGTTGGTCAGCCATGGTCGAACTGTCACGGTTACAGTCGAACAGTCACTGCTAGATAGGATCAGATGCACCAACTGCATCCAAGGACACCTTGGGTTGTGGACTGAGCAGCTACAGATGTGCTGCACAGCTCCCAGGAGCAACCCGCCTGCAACAAGTGCAGCTACTGCCAGTGTAACCTACAGCCATTGACTTCCGTAGCAGTAGAAGGGCATAGAGAATTACAGTTTGTTCTACTTCCTCATTATGTCCCGCAACCGTGTCATGTTCTGCAGCAGAACATTCTGCAGCAGGAGGCTGTGTAGCATAGGCATGGCAACACCATATGCTCTCAGCAGTAGCCACGGCTATTCATGCTTTCTGTCTGCTATTCGTGTCTATAACAGGAGCCTTTGCTACAAGGAGCCACAGCTAACCGAGGACGATAGGGCTTGGGATGGCACATGGGAAAATGGCGAAGACACAGAACATGCCAGATTGCCCAGCATGATGCAGGGACTCAAAGAGGTTAGTAGGATTCTAGTTTGCTTGGGGTATCATCTATGTCAGAAGACTGTTAGATTGTGCTCCAGTCACAATGATTATCACAGAATATCAACACGTCGGTATTGTTACGGGCTGTCACAAGGAGCTGCTATTGGCTGTGAGCTGCATCAGAGCTGCACAGCACACTCACTGCAATGGTCAGTCTACTGCCTCAGCCGCCCGACTGCTGGACAAGTCCAGTTGTTTGCACCATGACTGTTGTTGCATACTACATTCACCCTCATGTGCGGCCCTGCATTGTTTCCTGCTGTTTGTCAACAAACCCTAAACCCCAAAGTGGTATGTGTCACTCATGCACTGCAGTCTGGTTATGATTCCGATGTAGAAGAGCAACTTAGCAAATTGCCAGCAGCACAGCAGCAGCAAGTGCTCAAGCCGCAAAAGCAGCAGCAGAAGCAGCTGGAGAAGGCCAAGGCAAAGCCAAAACTGTCGACTGGTACGCAACTGTAACATGCAGCTGCAGCAGCTGTGTGACAGATTGTGGGATGTGCAAAGTTTAGACCAGGCAGCAGCTGCCCAGCATAGTGGTCAGCTGTAGCAAAGCTGGATGGGTTGCTGCATCTGCTGCCGTGTGGCTGTGCTGTGTTTGGTCACTGCACAAGGTCCTGCAACTACACCAGATTGGTCCTGGTCCGGGTCCTGGTCCTGTGTGCAGGCAGCAGTCTGCTGGGCCTCAGTCATTTGACAGTAGCATAGTAGCTGTTGTAGCTTTGAGTTGTATGATGGGGCCCTATTATATCTGCTTAAATAACAGTAAACTTCAACATAAACATGATGATGAATTACCCACTTGCTTGCAGGTGTGAATCTGTTGGACCCCGTAAAGGCAGCAAAGGAGTCCCAGCAGCGATCCAGTCAGCAGCAGCGACGCCAGCAGCAGCATCAGCTGGATGACGTCATATCAGCAAACCCCACGTTGCAAACCCTAAGCACTGAGGTCAGCCCCCTCATAGCTCGTTGCATGGCTAAGTTGGGTTTCTATGAACCTACACCTATTCAGAAGGCGTGCTGGCCGGCAGCGGTAGCAGGAAGGGACCTGCGGGGTATAGCAGAACCAGGCAGTGGCAAAACCCTGGCATATCTGCTGCCCGGCCTGGCTAGGGTTTTAGCAGCTGGGGCAGCAGACACCCCTTCTGCTGCTGGCAGCAGTGCTAGCAGCAGCAGTGGGTTAGTGCAGCCAAAGTTTTTGATCTTAGCGCCGTCTAGGGAGCTAGCCCAGCAAGTTTATAACAACTGCAAGTCGTTATTTGCAGTGACGGCGGTTAGCACGTGTTGCATATATGGTGGAGTTCCAAAAGATGAGCAGATTACCAAGTTGCAGGAGCGGCAGCCGGTCGTATTAGTTGCTACACCTGGTCGCTTGCTGGACTTGATTGATTCCCAGGCTGTGGGACTGCAGCAAGTCCAAGTGGTGGTTCTGGACGAAGCTGACAAAATGCTGTCGGTGGGATTTGAACCCCAGCTTCAGCGGCTTAGGGGCCTGCTGCTGGATGACAGGGTCCCCGCAGCAGGGCGGCAGCAGCAGCAGCAGTCTAAGAAGCACAGCAAGAAGAAACAGCAGCACAAGGGTGAACTAGCAGCAGCAGGAGCGGGAGCAGCGGGAGCTGGCAGCCAGCGGCCACAGGTGTTGCTTTTCACTGCCACTTTCCCTGCAGCTGTTCAGGCGACAGCGACGGCTTGGCTATCAGCAGATGCAGTGGAGGTGGTTTGTAAGGCTGGCGCTGACTCTATCAGTAGGAGCATTACACAGGTTCGTTCAGGGATTGCAGGGATTGCTGTAATGCTGATACAAATGTATCTACCATTGATCTACATTGCCTGAGCCTGCCAGTCGCTGTGAGCTAAAGCTGTTTATGGTCTTGTATGTGGAGTTGGGCAAGCCTAAACTGGGCGTTTTGCTGATTTCCAAACACGGCAGGTTCGGCTAGAAGCAATGCCTGCTGTTAACAGATGGTTGGGGGGTGGTTACAGATATTATAAGTTTACATAAGCCGGTGTGTGCACTCGGTGCGTATACGACAACCTGCCGCTACTAGGGGACCTCTGCCTTTCAGTCGCAACAAATTTGTCCTGTTCAAGTACTCAATCCTATGCTAGCATTTGTCTTACTTGTCTGAACACTGTGCAGCAATCAGAGAAGCTTCAGCTGGCCTGCAAACCCCCCCCCCCCCCCACATGTGCTGGCTTGTTGCCGAATGAACTCCACATCTCTGCCTGAAGTGCAAGTATGTGAGTGTAAGTACTCTTGTGCTTATTTCTCCCACCAAACGTGTTACTGAAGCCACTTCACATTGGTTTCTGTGGTTGATTCAGGTGGTTCACGTGTGCTGAGCCAAAAGAAACCAGCCAAGCTGCCAACACACTTAGCAGCAATCAAAGCAGCTTCAGCGGATTATGCAACCTCCCCACGTGTGCTGGTCTTTGCCGAACGAACATTACCTCTCTGTATGTACTGCAAGTGGTGCTGGTAATTCCCATCAGAAGTCGTAGTTACTGAAGCCACTGCACACTGGATGCTGTGATTGTGTTCATGCAGGTGGTTCATGTGTGTGCTGAGCCAAAGAAGCCAGCCAAAGTTCTCAAACACCTAGCAGCAATCAAAGAAGCTTCAGCGGGATTGCGTAACCCCCCACGTGTCCTGATCTTTGCCAACAAGATCAAGACTGTGACATTCGTACACAAGACGCTGACAGATGAAGGGTATAGGGCTGTCATGTTGCATGGCAAACGGTCTCAAGCTGAGCGGACAGCAGCTGTGACAGACTTCAAGTCTGGCAAGGCACAGGTCAGTGTTGTGTTATTGAATTCGTTCATTGCTCTCACCATGTGAGTGGATTTGATGCGATCATGATGCAGTGTCAGCAGTATGGCTTGGTTTGGACAGGTCAATCTAAGGGTTGCCAACCCTTAGATCGAATCGAATGTGCCCAACGTTTGGTGGTTGCTGGTGGCACGGTGAGTGCTGCTTCAGCAGAGCACAATGATGTAGTTGAAGTGGACAGATGAATGGTGCAAGGCTGTGTTGTTACATTCCGAACAACAATTGCAAATTCCTCAGCTGCAGTGACAGATAATCAAAGTCTGAGACGGCCCAGGTGGGCTGCCGTATTTCATATTCCCATGGTGTTGGCAGAATTGGCGTGAGCTTGGTTCAGCCAGTGAGCATGTGCGCGACATCCACTGCCAACTTGGTGTGGATGCCTCGTGCATTGACCGCTGTGTACTGGTTCAAGGTCAAAAGCCCGGAGTAACGTGCTTAGCACAACACGACATGTGTGGGGTCGTTTGACCTGCGCTTCTGTGCAATCAATGCATGTTGACAATACTGGCAACTTGCAGTAACACACCCCACAAATAGTATTGCCGGTCAACACTGGCGCTTGTGGACGTGCTGCTACCCCAACAGTTGAGCAGCACGCGGTTCGAGCACCAGACACATGTATGCATCTATACCCAGGTACTGTAGTGTAACACAAACGATAGCTGTATCAGCTGTCAGCTATGACTTCCTTTCCAATCCAAACACAACCGTCTGTGCCCTCAGGTTGCCCGGTTGAGCTTGTGCTTACACACCATTGCTGATGCATCGCAGATCCTGGTTGCATCAGATGTTGCGTCACGTGGTCTGGACATCCGTGGACTGCCGTACGTTGTCAATTACGATTTCCCATCAAACCTGGAGACCTACATCCACAGAGTTGGCAGAACAGGGCGACTAGCAGCAGAAGGTCACGCATATTCATTTTTCACAAGGCCCCCTGTAAGTTGGTGTGGTTTGTAATTACAAATGTTCATCACTCATATTGGGCTTTGCAGGAAGTGGCATGTCGTGGGTATACCAGCCAATGGCCAAAGACACTTGACAGTATGTCCGGCTTTTCACATGCCATTATGTCATCCGGCACCGTGCTTGTCAGCTTCAACCGTGGTCAGCATGAGTCACTGTTGTGCTGGCATCTTCAGTGTTTGATGTTTGTGTACAGGCCTAGCTGCTCAGCTGTTCTTTTGGTATGTCACAGGTGTTGCAGCTGATTCTGCATCCTAGGACAGGCCTGTGGACAGACCATAAGAAGCAGAAAATGGTCAAGGCAGCAGCATGAGCAGATGTGTACGATGCAGCCTTGTCTGCTGGAGTAGTTTGGCCATGGTTCTTTGCATTGCGCGCGCTTCTGCTGCTGGCATTGCTGGCTCTGCAATGCAAGCGAATGCAGGGTGAACAGATCACATAATCCATGAGCTGGCTGTGCTTGTTGCTGCAGGCCAAGTTGGCAGGGCCTGTTGTGGAGCTACTGCAGCAACACGATCAACCTGTTGACCCAAACCTAGTACAGCTAGCTGAAGCCTGGAAGCAAGTAGAAGCAGCACTAGCAGCACAAGGCAAGGAAGTGCCCAATACAGCAGCAGCAGCAGCAGCAGTAGATGCTGAAGGAGATGATGAACAGGAATTGGCAGCAGCGATTGATCTTACAGCTGATGATTTGCAGGTGCGGGTGGCAGAGGCACCACTTCTGTGTGGCTGTAGGGGAGCTCACCCAAACGACGCACTTGCATTCAGAATGGAATCATCAGGCGTTTGGATAATACACTATTTTTTGTTGCGTGTCTTGCAAGTGTCAGCATAATTCTTCTGGCACACTAGCGGCTCCTAGAACTCAAACACAAGTGGTGGGAACAGCAATGTTTGTTGACCGCATGGGGAATCTAAATCTTGTAATTGAACTGTTGTTTGCTGCTGTTGTGAACTACTGCAGGAGGGGCTTCCAGCCAGCACACAGCAACAGCAGCAGCCACCCCAGCAGCAGCTGCAGCTTGATACAACCATCAATGGCAAAAAGAAGCGTAAGCACCAGCCAGGCGATGTGCTTATGGTTCCTCAACCAGCAGCAGCAGCAGTAGGCGGCAGTACTGGTACTGCAGCAACCCTAGCAGTGCCGGAATTTGTACCGTCAAAAACCTTTGTAGGTGCAAAGGCTGGGATGGTGTTCAAAAAGGGGCCTAGGGGGCAGGGATACTACCCTGATTCTGTAGCAGCAGCAACTGCCGAGAAGCAGCGGCAGCAGCAGTTGCAGAGGCTGGCGCTACAGCAGGTACAAAAGCAGCAGAAAGCAGCAGCTAAGAAGCAGCAGAAGGCCAAACAGCAACAGCAGGGTTTAGCAGTTCAGGAAGCTACTGTTAGTACCAAGCAGGGTTTGAGCAAGTCCCAGAAGCGGGCAGCTGATGCGTTGCCGCTGTTGCCTGGCTTGGCTAGGAAGCAGAAACAACAGCAGCAGTTTTTTGAGTCCAATCTTTCAGAGGATGATGGTGCGGGTGTGCTAGATGAGGCAGGTGTTAGTGACGATAGAATTAACAGCAGCAGTGACGATGAGCAGCGGGGTGGGTCGTTTGGCAATAGGTTGCAGGAAAAAGCGGGAGGCAAGCGGAAGGCTCTGCCTGGCAGACTGCGCAAGAGATTGGCCAAGCAGAAAGCAAAGCAGGCATAAGCTAGGTGGCCCGCAGTCAGCATGCTAGTGACTTGCAAAGCTGCCTGCAGTGGTCGGGTGAAGGTGACCTTGGTGGTTTGGGTATGTGCAGTCTTGCTTATACGCCATCTGTGCCGGCTTTTGCATTGTTGTCTTATCCGTCCCTGCGATGTGAAATGGGGCAGTTGAAACGGTTGTCTTCAACTGCCGACACGTGGTGTCCCTGGCACACTTTATTCTGTCAGACACAGAATAATTGTGGGCTGGCCGAGGGTCTGTGAAATGGTTGCGCTTGTGAACTTGCGTGCTCAGTGGCTCAAGCAGGATCAGATTTTGAACACAAAATCCCCAAGGTCACTCGGTTTTGCTTGCAACAGCCCATTGATGGATACGCAGGCTGATTTTATGAGGACAACCATGGCGCTGTTGGAGCAGAGTTACCCTCTGATAGAGCGCGAGCGGTGAACTGTGACAACACACAAAGCACACTGCGATGGAGACACAGACAGCTCACAAGCTGCACCGGGCCCACTTGCAGCTGATATGCTTCACAGTGTTTCTCTACGGTGAGCTTCTCTTACCAAATGGCATGCTACGTACAACGAGCACTGATGTAGCCCGCGCTAGCCCAGTCCGAGCAGTAGCACAGAGGGCCCCAGGGTCTGCTGCAGCACGCCAACGCCAGCAACTGACGGTTGCATACCTGCCAGTCATCACCGCATACGTCTCACATGCAACAGCGGTCAACGGTCTCAATGCCTTTACGGCATGCGGACGATTGTGAAAGCTTGCGGATGCCAGCTGCGCTTGTCTGCCTGCATATGCTTGCTGCAGCTGTGTGCTTCATGGCGCAAGCCCCACTTCTGCCGTACATGGTCAGCAGACTACACGCAGACTCTAGCTACTTCTACGGCCTGCTCATGTCAACGTTCAGCGCCCTGCAGCTCTTGGGCTCTTTGCTATCTGGTACGACACAGCTGTACAGACACTGCAAGGATACAGCAATCATTCAGAAGTCATTGTCAGCTGTCGTGCCGAAGCAGCTTCTGAGTGCACATAGACAGTACGATTTGCCAGGCAGATGCTGAGAGGTAGTTACCACATGTATTCAGCCCACAAACATCAGTGAGTCACGCAGCATCAGCTTGGCAAGTACGCACAGTTCTAGAGGAGTGGCAAAAGTGCACAATCACTTCTCTTTTGGGGCTATTGACCTCGACTGCTTGTCACATTCTAGTGCCTGTGTAGTGTAATGCACCAGCAGCCGAGTTCTTTCGCAGGGTTGACTGCTTTTCATTGAATCATCAAATGGTGTGGATGTTGTGCTGACTCCAGGGCCACTTGCCGACTACTATGGCGGCAAAAGCCTGTTGGTGGTGTCATTCACAGCATCAGCTGTCTGCTACATCATGACAGCAACAGCAACATCTATATGGATGCTGTTTGTAAGCCGGTAAGGCACAGCGTGGTTTCAGCTGTGAACACTCGGCTGTAGAGCTTTTAGTGCCACCAAGCTTGATATTATGTGGCAGGACATGGTTACTCCTGTTGCCCAATGTCCACGCGTGCTGTGCAATATGATGCAGGGTCGACATGCTTCTATACTATCAACAAGCCACGGAAGTTCCAAGATACGGTCACTGCCCCGGCTAACGTATAGCTCCTGTTGCCTGCAGGCTGGCTACTGTGATGCAACATGCAGTATTGGCAGCTCGTACAATCATTACAGCAGCCTGTTCTCCAGCAGAACGGGCCACTGTTCTAGGCTACATTGGAGCTAGCTATGGCATTGGGTTTGCTGTGGGCCCCGCTGTGGGCGGCTGGTTGAGCAGTATCAGTTTGACGGCTACAGCATGGGCGGCTGCAGCTGGATCTGTTTTGGCTCTCATAGTAGTGGTGCTGGGTCTCCCGGCAGGTAAGCAGTCCCGTTTATTGCCAATCCCATTTATTTTGGCTGCTGCTTCCTTTTCTGCTTTGCTGTTTTAGGCTGCATTTGGCTTTTTGTCATGATTGCATGCACACTATCCAGTACGGGTAATCAATACACAAAGTTGATTTTGTGTCAACATATATTCTGACATTGGTATCTTGGCTGGCGTAGAACGCTCGTCAACAAACAGTGGCATGTTGGGCTGGTGCTGCCTACAAGCATAATCTCAAAAGGGGTAGAGCGGTTGCCGCTTGAACACGCAGCACTGCTACCAAACGGGCTGCAGCGGCCACACTTGGTGCTCAAACCCCCCTTAAATGAGGTCTCCGAGGTGTGGTTGTGCTTTAACACGCCCGCATCCCATGATTGAGAGCTGCCTAGTGAACAACTTGAGCCTCTATGGCGAATGGATCCACCCTGCGGCCAGGCACCCCCCCACCTCCCCGGGTTGTTTGTTGTCTATCAAGGCGCTGCTAGTACATGCCATGTGTCCCTTCAGATGTTGCGCACCATCATTCCCTTGTTAGAGTCATTCCGCGTGTACTTGCAGACACCCGGTCAGCCAAAAGTCAAAGCACGAAGCAAAGTGACAAGGATGCAGTAGTACCCTCTGGCCTCAACCTTGGCAGTATAGCAGCGGTATGCTGCTGTCCGGGTGTTCCACAGCTGCTACTGGTCCAAGCTGGTACTGGGTTAGCACAAGCAGTATTTCAAAGCACCTTCAGCTTGGTCATGCAGCAGCAGTTCAAGGTGGATAGTAAGACAAATGGCATCGTATTGTCATATGTGGGACTTTGTATTGTCTTCGGTGAGTCACCCCTGTGAACGGGTAGATGTGTTTTGCCATTTACAGCCTGCACAGCTTGCACACGCAGCAACAGTTCAATGCGGATAGCCAATCAAAATGGTGTCAGTCGGATATGCTTCTGATACAATGGAGTTTCAATATGTCAGGTCAGCTGCATTACTTGGCTGTCAGGTGATTGGAACTGCTGACCAAGTTTTGTATGCTCTGCGATGTCACTAGCCAATGCAGATGCGGAACAGTGCAACTGCTGACATGCGCCAGTTGGCCAGATTTCTTCCAGGAAGTGTATGCAAAATCCTCCTTAGGATGCTCTTCAACAGCGGCGCAAGTACCCTTTACCTGTATATCCTGGCTGAGCTATGCTCTGCTGTGCTGCGCTGCTGCAGCTCAGTCTCTGCTTATACGGCCCTTAAGCAACCGTCTAGGCGAAGCACGAGCAGTGCTTATATGCTGTGGTGTTTTGAGTGCAACATTTGCTACGATGTCTACCTGCCAGGCGCTGTGGCAGGTGCTGCTGTGCCTGATGCCGCTGGCCACCGCAGGTGTTACAGTGGGCACCCTCAACACAGCAAGCCTCACTAAGGTAGGACCAGGGCTTGGAATCACAACCTGAACCCCCACAGAATTTGTAACAAACGATCCCAATAGGGCTTGCCCTGGAGCTGCTTGCGCAATTTTACAAAATACAACCCCCAATGCTTGGGATGTTATGGGATCTCAGATATAGACACAAGAATCACATCTCAGACAAAAGGCTGGTGTTAAAACTTTGCGGCTGCTTGACAGGAAGATGGATGTTTAGAGTATCAGGGGGGAAGTGCTCCAATCATTTAGTGCAGCTATGCCAAGTTGTTTGATGTACAACATGTAAGGTGTGTAATGAGTTTGATGTAGTATTAATACTCGGTTGCATCAATATTGATGCAACCGACGATGCTTGATTGATCCTTTTCATGTGCTGTTTTTATTCAGGCTGTCGCACCAAGTCAAGTTGGCACTGTCATGGCACTCGATATGAGTATAGGCAGCGGGCTAAGAACAGTGTCACCGTTGCTAGGAATCTGGCTGTTCAGGCGATATGGGTATCCAGTGGTGTGTTGTTTCATGTCAGCTGTGATGCTGAGCGTTTTGGCGTTGCAACTGTTGCTGAGCAATGCACGCTCGGCTGGAACGAGGGAAGCAGTGGATGCTGGAAGTAAGAAAAGCCGGTAGCATACTACGTTGTCAGTGCAGCCTAACTGCCAAGTGGGTCTTTCAGTGCATGTTATAGGACAGCCAACCCACTGCAGCATTACCCACGGCATCACGACTCTGCTCTATTCGGCTTGCAGAGCCAGTCACTGGCACTTGTCTCGTGGGGTCAGACTCCGGTTGTTCTCCAATGAGCCAATGATTGCAGCAGAAGCAAGTGCGTCGGGTGCAGATTTTACATGCGCGTGGCATATATGCCCGCGCACTGACCGTATATACCCGCGCACTAACCGCGGCTCGTTGCTTGCCATGATCAATCCCTAACATGAACACCGACAAACAGACTATTGCTGTTGGCTTGAAGCAGTTCTAATTAACCTGGGTGGCCGCCGTTGTGTCACAACGTAGCGTGTTACCGGTGCTACAAGCCTAGCAAACCAAACCCTTCATGTTAATGATATACCAAGCTACAGACGGTTGCAGAAATCACCAATGTTTTTGGTCTGATGGCTAAGATTATGCAAGCAGGTCGACGTCGCACTATCGCACATCTTGCAAGCAGGTCGCTAGCACGGCGTCTACGTCACTATGTTCTATTGTGAGTGCAATGCTTACTGAGATAGGTTGCCCTGCATCTTTTCTCTAATAAACTAATAAAAAGCTTGGTTCCCTTGCTTGGGATGAACCCTGGTCGCTACCGAATTGTTGCTGTTTTCAGGCCGCGGATAGGCAATTGCAGCTGCTATATGCTTTGCAAAGCGAGCTGGTAACGTCCACTTTTCAAAGCAAAGGAGACCAAGAACAGTCGGCATCCACGCGCACAACCGTCAAGACCAGAGCCAACTCGCCATCAGGGTCGGAAAGCCACAGATAACATGGCGGGGATTTGAAATGAATCGACCTACCAGCTGCCTTCACACAGGCTTCGCATGCCTTTCATACTCCACATAATCAAAACGACTGAGGCACAATGATAAATGAACACGCACTGGACGAGCCAATGCGAGTGTGAAGTGACACAAATGTGTGTGGGGTGAACACCAACATGTCACTAGATGTTGCCATATATGGTACTGCTCGGCTCTAGCAGACCCACGGATGTCGGTTGCAGACCAAGCCGAGCACTACAGTGAGGATGAATGCAATCAGTATTGCTATACATAACAGAAATAAGCTACACATGCCAACTGTGGTCTCAACGGACGGTACCGGTAGTCAACATATGTTGGCGACCCATCAAATGACTCCGCAATGAGCCACGTAACAAACCAAGTTGAGCACAGTGCCTATCATAGTGACTATTACAGTTCACAGGCTGTGAACCAACCGATGCAGGCACAGCTATACATGCTGTGGAATGCAGATTGTAGCCGCAGCAGATGCTGGTCAAACTGCGTTGGGTACGCCAATCGTATGACATCGCAATTGGTTGCGTCAGCACCATTTGCATGCCTATAGGGTGGCAGAATTAATCACCGTTGATGGTACATCATTGGTGATTCATCACTGGTAATATATCTAAGCTAGCTCAAATGCATATGCGCCATTCAAGAGTGGAACCTGGATATCACGCCAGTAGTCTGGCACCACCGAACAACCTGCTACCAGCATGGTAGTAGAACCCTGATTGTGCTATGGACATAGACATGGACAAAGAGTTACTCCGGCCGGTGCTAGCTGTCACACTGCTATACCTGGCCACCACCTCTGAATCAGACATGACATGTGATCATACCCTGGAAGCATCAAGGCTACAGGCCCTGTAAAAGTATCATTCAATAGCATATCAACAGTGTACCAGATTTTATTATCCCAACCTTATTTTTGCCTTCTGCAAAAAGTAGCTCTAGCCATGCAGACTCAGTTGGTCTAAGACAGCTCGACTGTGAACATCTAGGGTTGCAGGCAACCAGTACAGGCACAGTACAGTATCACACTGAGTTCCACACTGACACGAATGAAACACCCTTGTTGCAAAGTTGCCAATCATGTCTGGCAACAACTTGATATGAAGCACCAGCACCAGGTTCACATATCACGAGTAGCACCCCCCACGCTGACGGTGTAGTACTCTCCCCATGCTGACGGAATGGCATGGCAACGCTAGAAGTATAGAT